>JAJIBD010004870.1:0-80000 GCA_021461705.1 Cryptotis parvus
ATCCATAGATTGCAAATATTTAGGAGTAGTCTTATTTTTTCAAGCTCCTCTCAGACTCTGAATTTCATTAACCCAGTAACTATATATATATTGGGGGAATATCCTGAAGCATGGTATATCAGTCCTTTGAGGGGAAGAAGCTAGAATCCCAAAAGGAAGGAAACACAACACTTAGAGAAAATTAAGAGCTCAAGTCTGTGGATTTATAATAACTTCATATAAATCAAGGACCAATATAACCACTGTAAAATAATGAATTAATAAGTGGGGTATATTGCATAAATAATTAACTATGTAGAGAGAAATAATAGTGAATTGACATTTTATTACATTCAATATTGCATTTATATGAATCTTGTATTTAAATTATAAAAAATAAAGTTATCTTTATATATAATCTATAATCATTACTGTATACATAATTTTAAATATGCCCAACTACATTTAACAAAACCAAAAAACATTTTCAAATTGGATTAAAAATAGTTCAAAAACCCAAAGTAAAAATGTGATGAATTTAGTATATCCCAAATTACTTATAGTTATCATCTTTCCCTCTTAAAATTATTTTTAATTGATGTTGAGAGCAAGAAATTCTTGAAACCTTTTGGAATGAGAAAAAATCATGCTATAACAATAGGGCACACATGAATACACATTTATTTTTCCAAGTCAAGAGGGAATCCTCCAAGTTACAGAACCTGGACTATGAAGACAGCAATCACTGCAAGTGCCTAGCCCCTACACTATACTTCCATTCCAACACCCATTTGTCCTTAAGATGGGTGACGTATAGTGGGTTTTTATGATTTTCCAGTTCTGGATCTGGATCTATTGTGTGACTGGGGTCTCAGTTTGAGGACTTGTCCTTATAATTGTTTCTACTGGGTTAAGGTGAGGTCTTATGACCTTCACTCTTCTCCACTGTGCTTTACTTGTATCACTTTCCTCCAGTTGTTCATCAAACGGGCACCAGTAACATCTCTGTACGTCCTGTCACATGCTAGAGAAGCACAGGGCATCTGCTCATTCAGGAACATAAGAAGCCTCAGACCATTCCATCAGGTCATGGGAATGAGGTGTATAATTGTTACTGATATTTGGCATATCAAATATGACACGGTAGCTTGCCATGTTCTACCTGCAAATCTTGTGCATTTATTGATGAACCGCGCGCAGCCAAAAGTGGCTACACGAGCTGGGCTTGTGGTCAGCTCTTCTGCTGGGTAGAGCTCTGATGAACCGGGAGTCTGGATGTGGAAAATAGCGGCCCTCTCGTGTGGGGGGTTCCTCTGGCTCATTGCAAGGCTCTGCTGGGATGGCAGGCCAGGGCTAGGACCCACCTTCCTTCCCAGGCACCTTGTGATCAGCTGGGCACAGAGAGAGCTGGTAGCAGCTCTGCCCCGTGTATGTGAGTTTCTGGATCAGGCATACCTAGCTTGGGCTTAAAAAGACTGCTGCAGGTGGGTCTCTGATGAGCCGGGCTTGTGATCAGCTCTTCTGCTGAGTGGAGCTCTAACAAACTGGGGATTATTAATGTGGAAAATCTCCACTGTGTATACTATGTCTTTATTCAATATATTCCTTTATCCAATTACTTGTTGATAGCAGTTAGGTTGCTTCCAATTCTTGCCTATTGCAAATAGCACCGTAACATATGCTGTTATACAGAAGATATTTTTATTAACATCTTACATATTTGTATACCATTGTATTAGATTTTTGATATTAACTATTTTTTTGCTTTTTGTGTCACACTGGCAATGCTCAGGGGGTTACTCCTGGCTCTGCCCTCAGGAATTACTCCTGGCTGTGCTCGGGGAGACCATATGGGATATCAGGGATCGAACCCAGGTCGGCTGCAAGACAAACGCCCTCCCCCACAGTGCTATTGTTCCAGCCCCTTAACTTTAATTCAAGAACAGTGAGCAAAGATATTGCTGCCTCATTTTGTGCATATTAGGTAAAATTCAATAACTTCACAGGTCATATAAATAAAAATGACAAGTGTACACCAAATCTTAGCTTTAATTAATTTATTTTTATACAACAGCCAGAAATGAAGGTGAAGCCCAGGGCTACTCCATGCAATGCCTGGTCTAGCTGTGCTAGATGAATAGTTTCACTCAACTTGCCCTACAAAACAATTTTCAATCAAAACTCAACTTGATTGGCCAAAGTTTTTTAATTAGTAAGTATAAAGAAGCATGACAAAACAGAGCTGAATTTATCAAACACATATTCTACAGAATGTTTAAAATCTGTGCCACATGAAAATTTAACTAAAAATAGCCAAAGGACTGAAATCATTCTGGCACTAATAAAACAAAAACTCATCTTGAATTATTTTTTGCCATAATCAAGTCTGCTGAGTATATATACACTAAGCTGGATCTATTTTCTAGGACCTTGAAATTTTCCCTAAAGCATAGCTTAAACTTTAAACAGTATTGCTGTTAGACTTTCCCAGGAATTAAAAGTATTTGTTGCCCAAGGGATTCAATCACAGGGACTGAAGACTTGGCAAACAAACATAGATTAGATTTTAGTTGTCCCTGGCTCCCCTTGCCTGAAGACCTTCCCGGAGGGAAAACTAGTACAACCATAAATGAAAACCCAATTTTAAAATATGAACCAGCAATGAAACAGCCAAGAACTGTTAATCTGCTACCTTGTCAGTCTCAATCAGCCAAGAAACTTATAATTATAATTGTGCAATTTATCCCCACTTGAGACTTTTACTAGGAAAGTTTTTCATTTTGTATTCATAACACAGGCAGTTTTCTTGTTCAAATCAAAGACAAAAGATGGAGATTGGTTAGAAAAAATCATGCACACATAATCATAGACTATCTCTTCCAGGAACGTATAAAATCTAGTGCATATCTATTTAAAGCAATATGTTTGTGAGACACTGTTGTGCTATGTTAAAATTTCTCTGTGCTACTGGATTAGTAGTTCCATTCGATAATACTGACATAATTGAGTAACTTTATTTATAAAATTTATCTGAGATAGAAATCTCAGCTTTATCTAAGCTTCACTTAGAATGATTGGGCTATTTCTCCCAAGTGAAAGAGAATATTCAGAAAAAAAAATAAGATACACAAACACGTTGTAAAATCAATTTCAAAGAATAATAAGACTAATGAATTGGTGAATTAACCAAAAAGATTTTCAGATACATGATGTTTTAATAGGGAACAACTTGATTGCAATTCTTTATTTTCTTTCTGGTTTATTTTATTTTACTCTGCAAATAAAATTGAAAAAAATATATTCTAAAGCATGCTTTTCATTTTTGAATTATCTGACATGTTTGAAGCAGAGATATAATGGGAAATCTTTTTCGATAATATGCTAAAAACTAAAGTGCAGATTTGCCATAAGGACAAAATTAATTCAGTCTTTTAGAAATAATTCCCATTTCAAATTGACCCATGATACATTTTTGTGTGTGTTTTAAGAAATAAAGTAATCACAGGTTTTTATTTGTGCTTCTCAGAAGATAATGCTTTCAGTTCCACTTCAGAACACAGCTAAGCTGTAGATAATAATCTACTATTTTTCTGAGATTTCTGCAATAGTTTCTGTCAATGTAATTATATAAAGGACATTTCTATGTACAGTGCTGCTAAGTACACCTTTCACCTGGCTTTTGTTCTGATATTTTATGTGTTCCTCAAAATCATAAATTAGAAAATTGCTCTCTTATAGTACAAGCTTAATGATCTGATAGTCTTCTTATTTGTCCTACAAGCAGTTCTGCACAAACATATGGCAATAAAAAGAGTTCTGTCACATGCAAGATTTATATTAAAGTGATCCATATAATACCATGAAATGCTCTGTTCTCTAAGTTTAAAATGTTTTCTCCTTTTCTGTTAATACACATATCATGACCTTCTAAAACTGAACAAATTAATGTTTTTGTTCATGCAGCAACTAGACTAAAAAATAAAAAAGAAATAGAGTAGATGATCATTTGATCATTTGACAACCCATTATTCATCAATTTGCTCAAACCAGCATCAGAAACATTTCCATTTGACACTATCACTTGCCAGTGTAGCCCAATGGCATATACTTGCTTCAGGAATATAAAGAGCCTCAACCGTTCATTCAGGTTCTTGACGAAGAAGTCTGACCATCTTGTAGGGGAGCGGCCACGTGATCATTCAACATCCCGTGGGATCCAGTCAGTAACAGCTCTAGTCCAGCGGTTATCTCCAAATCACATTGCATGTCCAGCCCATCTGATTTTCGATACCTGGGCAAATGAGAGAGCATCCCTGACTCTGGATCATCAATGGAAGGCTGAACTCCGGATTCCTTCTCTCACTTGAGTGAGGCGTTATATTCCAAGCATAGCTCTTCCAATTCCTCTTTGGGAGACCCGAATAGCATTCTCATCCTGCTTTCGTAGGGCCCAGGTCTCTGAGGAGTATGTTAATGCAGGGAGAAGGGTGGAGTCAAAGAGATGTGCCCAGAGCCAGAGGTTCTTTGTCTTTTTTAGCTATTTCTTCTATGCTTTTTGAAGGCATTCCATGATACTCTCTTCCTCCTGCACAGCTCAGGTTTTAGGTTGTTCATCATGCTGACTTCTCAACCTAGGTACACATAACTACTGCATTCAGAGATATTTGTTCCATTGAGAGTGAATGGGGCCTACTGAACTAGTTAATTTTTCATGAACATTGTTTTGTTGATATTCAGCTGTAGACCAATATTTCCATGTTCTCGATTGAAGTCAGCCAGCATTTGTGCCACTTGGCTCTTGTTTGGTCTTATCAGAATGATGCCATCAGCGAAGTGGAGGTGGTGTAGATTCTGACCATCTATCTTCACTCCCATTCCTTCCCATTCTAATTGTCACGTGATGTTCTAGAGGGTGGCACTGAATGGTTTTGGAGAAAATGGTATCTCCCTGCTGAGCCCCTCTTTTGACATCAATGATCACTTCCTTTTAGAATGGTGAGATTCTGGTGATGAATCCATAATACAGATTATGAAGGAAATTGATGTATTTGGTTTGAATGCCCTGTTTGGCTAGGGGCTTGGATGACCACTTCGGTCTCAACAGAATCAAAAGGCTTTTTTTTTTAAATCAATGAACATTAGTCAGAGTAGCATCTTGAACTCCCTACAAACCTCAATGAGCTTGGTAACCATGTAGATTTGCTGAGCCCTTTTCAGAAACCAGCTTGCTCTCATGGTTGTCCTTCATCTAATGTTCTGCCAATCCTGTTCAGGATGACTCGTGTGAACAGCTTGTAGATGACAGGTGACAGGTTGATGGGGCGATAGTTGCCAATGTCATGAATGTCTCCTTCTTGAACAGTAGAACTGTCCTCTTGGTTCCAAACAGGATCAGAACATCATCTCCTTCTTGCAATGTTCTGCTTCATGCAACAGGGAGAAAAGGCTGAAAAGTTTAGGAAGAGAACTCCCAAAATGACCACCAACAGGAAACTCTTTGGCACCATTGCGGCAACATTGGGAGATAACATAATTGATGACACCATGAAGAATACAACCGACTGGTTCAGCACCTTCATGATTTTGCGAAGAATGCCGGAGAGAGAGAAAGAAACAAAAGAATGCATGTCTTTGAAAAAATACTCTCCAGTTCATTCATCAATGTGGCAAGGTGTGAGCAGCAGGCAACCAAATGCTAACGTTCAAGCTCGAAAAGCAGTGCAGAGAAGCAATAAAGGACGACCTCAAAGAGAGAAGAGCAGAAATATGGCCGATTCAGTGTAAGCTGGGATAAGGATTCGCAAAGCCCGCCTGTCCTTCCCAACTATAAGACCAAGATGACTGCCCTCCGATGTCCTGATGGATCTCTCACATCTTCCAGAAAGGCAATGGAGAAGATAATTCATGACTTCTACTCAAATCTCTTTGATAGCCACATCCATCTGCCCACATACCAAATTCCACAGGATGGATATGTTGTTCCCAACGTTCTTCCTTCTAAAATCTGACATCCATTTCATTGATAAAGAAGCAAACAGTGCCAGGTCCAGACAAAGTAAGAACCGCACACCTGAAGAATCTGCAATCAGTTCTCATCGATACACTGGCTCGTCTCTTCACATGCTACCTGTCAAAATGTAAGGTTCCCTCCCAATGGAAAGTAGATGATATGAACTGATACATACAAAGTAAAATATTCAGGTCATGGGAATTGAATGTGAGTGTGGCTCTTTGAAATATTGTTCATTGCAATTTTTTTTTAGTTATCCTGCCCCTCAAGGTGTTTCAGGTGTGACTGAGGCACCCAGATGCATCAGCATGTGGCAGACAGGAGACAGGCTTGTCTACACCCAGGGCTCTGCCCTGTGGGTCCTGTTCAGTTGATGTTCTGAAATAGAAAAGACTCAGCCCCCTGGAAAAAACCCAGAGCCACAGCAGAGTCTGGCAAGCTACCCATGGTGTACTCAATATGCCAAAAACAGTAACTATAATGTACCTCATTCCCAACAAATGGATACTTTACTAGTGCCAGATAGAGCAAATTAATGAACAATGGGAAGACAAGTGATACAAGTGATACATATAAAATATAAGTAGCATAATGAGTGGTGTGCAATGTCAGGAAATTAATGAATTACACTGTCAGAAATGGTGACATCTTGTCTATTTTAGTGTATTTTAGTAGGAATCCATGTGTTTTAAATGATTAAAAGTCAATTTAATAAGAACAAGTAAAATAGAAGAAAGAACACTAAAACCTGAGAGTGACCCATAGGTCCTAAATGTAGCTATAACAAAAAAAAATGGGATAGTGGGATTACTTCTAAAGGAGCACCGGAAACAGAAAGTTCCAGACATAATGTGAGTTACTAAAGAATACTTCACCTTTTGTTTGTTATCAATGCTGCAGTGTATATTAGTATCCATTTGGTCTGTATGCTTATATATACTTAGTCGTGGTACATTAGGGACTCTGACAGTGTTAGTGTTGGGACTGTACACAAAGAGCAGAGGGATTGCCCACAGTGATAGAGGACACTGTGGAAAATTGAACACCTGATTTCATACATGCAAGACAGATGCTCTGACATTGAGCCATATGCCTGCCTCCCAGAGTATATTTTAAGTAAATTTATAATGCTTATACAAATAAAACATGAATATCATCAAAAATATTATTTGATTCATTATTTAGCTACAGTACCAAAGTATGCTCTAATCACCTCAAGTAGTATCTGAAGGAGCAGACCTGTATAGAAGCATTTTGGGCTGCTGAAATGAACTTATTTAGTATATGCAAAGCATGCATCGTCTACAGAGGAGAAAGGAAATCAATTGGATTTATTTGACAAAATCCAATTGCATGTCTAGGAACAAGAAACATTTGCATTTCTATCATTCATCTACATCTTACAAAGTGGAAAGTTTAGATAGGATAAAATATGTAGAAACATTAAAGAACTAGAGTGTGCTGCTTTGAAATACCTAACTTTCATTGAAGATATAAAAATCTTGGATTCACTTAAAGTGTTTAGGTTTTCCAACTACCATTTAAAAACAAACACATTGTGATATCAGGAAAGCACTTATATATGATTCATTTCCTTCCTAGCAAGTAACTATTTATACAAATAATTGAGTCAAATTTGCATTAAAAATAAACATAAAAGGGTTCTCATTTTCATTCATACTTTGAACAATTGCCAAGTCACTTACTCCATGCAATTTTATAAAAAAAGAACCACTGTGTAATAGTTTTTCTTTGCAAAAGCAAAGAATATATTATTCTTGATTTTCAAAATGAACCAGAAAAAAATTACACACCGTCCTATACATTCATTTCTTTCCTTTTGGCCCAATTGAAAAGACTATCTAACTCAAACATCTTCCGAAAGGTTGAATTTGTGTCTTTCAAAACAGCTTATTCTGAATACAACAGTGTGAGAAATTGCTATTGTGAAATATCCTTCAACAAGGAAGGAAGTGAGTTTCAGAAAAGGACAACACTATATGCATTTTTAGGGGTGGCTTGTAATATTTTATTTCTGTTCATAATTTGGTGACCTTTAATATAGAAAGGAAAAATGTGATTTATCATAACAGCTATCACCCATGATTTTCGATTGTGTGCATATGTGTACCTTTGTGTGTGTATGTGTGTGTGTGTGTTTTCCCTCAAATTAGACTGAAGGAAATATATCAAGTAGAATAACTTTGGAGGTGTGTGATAATAATTTCACAACATACACCTCTTTTTGGTTTGGTTTGGTTTGGTTTGGTTTGGATTGGTTTGGTTTGGTTTGGTTTGGTTTGGTTTGGTTTGGTTTGGGGCCACGCCCAGCTGTCTCAATTCTACAATCACTGGCTGTTTTTTTTGATGGATGTTTGGGGAACAATGTAGTGCCAGGGACTAAACATAGGCCCACTCTTCAGTCTCCTAATAACCCTCAAATAGTTTTCTGGGACTGTTGGATGACAGTTTAGCTAGTTTGGGTTTTGCTCACAGCTTAATCTACTTACATGTTCTTAAGCCAAGGTTCATTCTAATGAGATCTCTCTTCTACATAAACACTGATAGAGGGTTTGGCAGTTATAGAAGTCACCTTGTCTCTGAATAACTTCTGACTTATTATACAACTACTAAGACTTCTATGTTATCTAGGTTGGGCACAGCTCCTCTTTATACTCACTGCACCCAGCATGGGGCAGTTAGAATTTACCAGGAGACTGCCACCCTGGCTACATTGAGACTAACTTTAAGATTATAAGAAGAATCATACTAGTTTGACCCTAATGCAGGTGAGTGTGACCCTTTTAGTATACAGAGATCAAGATATTCAGAATTACACTGGTGCAGATAATAAATAAGAAGGACCTTATGGGTACCATCTGGATTACATGAAACCCATGAAATTAAGATGTATTGCATTATACCAGCCCTCTCTCTCCAGTGTTCTACATAAGAGATAATCTCTAATCTTGGAAGAAGGAATTGGTCCTTGGCACACTCCTTTGTTTAACCTGTAATAGGGTATGGCACCACCCTTCTACACTTTTCTACTATCTAGAGACTGTTTAGGGTTCTTTGTTGACCCTCCCTGTCAACAATTAGGATTACTTTGGTGTATATAAGGGGACTGACTTGAGGCACTCGCCCAATTTTTTTGGGTGGAAACTTTTCTGGTAGGATCCTCTTTGGTGGGAGACTTGGGTTCTCTTGTATGGTCTAAGTTCTGACCACAGCTAGAGTTCTTTCATTATATTGGATTGCAGTGGTAGAACTTTTGTACTATTAAAAGACTTTTGAAACTGTGCTGAACTCGTGAGTTTTCATCCATTTCCTGGCAGTCTTGGAGGTAGAAAAGAACTTCAGTCCTGATAAAGTTGGGGACCATGGCGGCTCGCCAACATGGGATTATAATTTTTGTCACTTTTTTCTAAATAAAAAGTGTTTTAGGGAGCCAGAGAGATAGTCCAGCAGGTAGGGCATTTGCCTTCCATGTGGCCAATCCAGGTTTTATCCCGGGTAACCCATATGGTCCCCGAAGCACCTCCAGGAGAAATTCTGAGTACAGAGCCAGGAACAAACCCTGAACCTTGCCGAGTGTCACCCCACAACAAAAAGCAAAAAAAAGTGATTTAAAATCAACTCATGTGGTTAAGGACATTTCTATACACTTATTCTAGACATCCTACTAGATACAGATGAAATATACCTTCCAGAAGATCAAATTAAACATAGTTTTGACACCAGAAATTAAGAAGCATTCTAATGTCTTGCTCAAGTTTCAAAGCTGGAGAATTTCCAAATTGCTTAAGCGGTTTTGTCTTTGCTTTCTTATTTGCATGAAGGCTAGTTTATAAGTGCATCATTCCTGCCACGTAAAGCATGGGTCACAGATTTAATCATAAGTAGGATAAGCTTATAGCATTCAGTTTATATTCAGTTTCAACATAAATAGATCTGGTTCAAGAGATAGTATGGGATTTAAGACATTGCATACAGTCAATACATTTGGATCCCTGGCATTGCATATGGTCCCCAACTCTGCTAAGAGTAATGCCTGAGCACAGAGCCATGACTAAGCCCTGAATACCACTGGGTGAGGTGCTAAAACCAGAAAATAAAAACAACGAATAAAATAATAAATATAGCACCAAAATATATTTCTAAAACTCTTTTATGAACTAGAAAATAATCATAAGAAAAACACATGAACATAGAAGTATAAAAATAGCAATACATGTGTATACCAATGTGGGACTCATGTGGTCTGCCCTCTTTTCCCACACTTGTGAAGAGGCTTATCCTTAAGAGTCTCAGCCCAGGAGTTGAAATAGTCAAAGGAGGAATAATTGTGTGTGTGTGTGTGTGAGTGTGTGTGTGTGTGTCCAAGCACATGTGTATGTGTATCTTTGCAAGTCTGCAAACCCTTATGCATGAGTGTGAGACAGTCAGTATTTGAGCTGCACTTGTTATTGTTTCATTATAGCATCCATTTTTCCCTTACAGTCTTAGGACTGTGTCCTCTAGCCTTATGCAGTCTCACAGGCTCACAGAGCCCTGCATATCCTGTTTTAGGTCTCTCAGGGGCTTGGGGACAGCCTGTTGCTCTCAGGCTCTCAGGCAGCAGCAGCCTCACCTGTAGCACCTGGCTAATTAGCAATGGCTTCAGCAAACATTGGCAGCCCCTGCTCACAGTAGCCCTCTCCACAATCTCTCTCAGTGGTCTGTGGCCTGACAGCTGGCCCCAGACACCTCACTCTCCCCAGACTTACTGAACTCATCTCAGTCACTGCAGCAACTACACATCTAGCTAACAGCAGCCCTTGGCTGCAACCTCCTTGCCCTTTGGCTAGCTTGTTCCACTGCATGCCTCCTCCAGTCTTACAGGATTAGTTTATAGGAGGCAGAACAGAGCCAACACAATGTCAACGACCTCTGTATACCTTGATGTGTACAAACGTGTCCACGGTCCTGCTGTTTTCCTGGGTTCCTCAAAGGCAGTGTGGTTGTGTATTCCTTATAGGCACTGAGCTTCTCTCTTGGGTCAAAGGACGGCTGTGTGAGTAGAGTGAATTCTACCATTTTTACCACAAGCCCTACATTGATTAAAAAGTTAATGACAACTTATAGGCCATAATGAATATGGCACTTTACAAAATAACCTGGTTTGCTTGTGACAATTATTATCACAAGAGTTGCAGCTTTTTATTATTTTACTATGCATTTTATTATGCCATTTTACTATAAGAAACAGGAGAAAAGGAGAGTCATGTGAAATTAAAAGGAAATTTACACCATAGAAGGTAGCTTATAGCTATTTCAGGTATGAGTATGGTGTTTACATTCCTACATGGCTTGATTTGTTGAAGTCAGAGGTCTGTGTGTACTAGTGATTCTCACTCAAAATTGCTCATAAGGAAGCTTACGGTTTCATTATGCTCAGATTTCATTGAAACAAATTTTGTAAGTACTGGTATAGAAAAATTTACCATCCTACCATCTGCCTTATGTTCACGGGGCAGTTGAGAATGCTAGTCTTATAACCAGATCTGCAGGGCTTAGCAGCAGGTTTTATTGTTCATGTCTTTTTTGCTAGCAATATTGAATTCATTATATAACATAATGTGTCAGTATTGTCATATATAATATGAAACTAATAATTGTTTCCAGTAAACTTTATATTCCCACAGAGATTAAATATTTAATAACGTAAATAAGACTATATTAAACACGCAAAATTTATCTGTGAATAGTCTTTGATAAATGAGAAAAAACTTTATTGATGATATTTTAAGATAAAAATGTTGAATATCCATGAGATAATTGATTTTCATATGACAATGAAATTATTTGGTTCAGATTAATATGTACACACATTTGTACATGTTATATAAACTTATTTTATGTGAACACAATAAATTGAACCAATTATATAAATGATACTAAACCGAAACAAATATGCAACTACTTGATGACTTTTTTAGTCAATGAACTGCCTTCTAATTTGTTTCACCAAAATATTTCTTGTGTTTGTTAACAAAATATTTTTCATGGGTCAATGTTTTTGGAATTATATATCATTAACATAAAATGATATGGAAATATCCATTATTGTATGCACTATAAGTCACTAATTTTAATTCAGGTTTAAGATAAAAATATGGGTAACAAAATTATTTTCATATACTTTGGATCCTTAATTTACGTATCCTCCAACCTTAAGCCATTAAGCATATGGATTAATATGACAGTTTTTCATAGAGGAAAATTTGAAATGTTCTATTAGAAAAGGTGTAAGAAAATAAACAGAAGATCAATGGCTCCTTTCTGAAAAAAATTATAGAGAAAAACTGATGAGGTGTTTGGCACAAAATGAAGTTGATAACTTAAGAAGACATACTATACTGTTTGTTATAATTACTGATGTTTGAATACAGTTTTTTTAATATTTTACTGCAATTTCTCTTGCTTTGCTGTTTTTAAATGCAAGGTCATTAAATCATTCATCAATTTCTGCAGAGGCCAATTCATCTGATTCTATTGATTTACATTTGGTATAGAAGTATAGATAGTAAACAAGTTAAAAATATTTTTAATTTAGCTTCAGATTTTTAAGTAAACATTGGAATGAAATGAATTTTGATAATTTTAAAGGACCATCAAATTGTAACATTTGAAAACATTGTATTTTTCCTTAAAGTAAAATAGTAGAGTAATAGAAGTTATAAAAATAATTTTACTTTCTATAAGTAAAAATTCTAGAGCAGGTGTGCACTCACACACACAATATATATAATCCTAACACACAAAAATTCAGTTGATTCTCTAGACTTTTAATTTAACTTTTGAAAATGGGAACATTCAAATTCTAAAAGAGATAGAAGCTACTATTCTACTATTATCGTTCAATCATATTATTATTTGTAAATAATGTATTAAATATATACTATTTTCTTTTTGTGGTTATTGTTGTTTGTTTTCCTTTCTTATGGGGCCACAATAGGGTGTTGCTCAAGGTTTAATCCTAGCAATGCATATTCCAGAATCACTCCTGGTAGGGTTCTAGAAACTTATGGGATTTCTGTGATGAAACCCAGGTTGAATACATGGAAGACCCCATTTGTCGGGAATGCCGCGGGGTCCCCAACAGTGTCAGGACAGAGGTTGTCTTCTACCTCCGAGGACGCCGAGAGAACAGATGAAAACTCACGGAGTCCGGTGCAGTTCCAAAAATGACTTTTAATAGTACAAAAGCTCTTCCACAGCAATCCAATATAATGGACAAACTCTAGCTCTGGTCCGAACTTAGACCATACAAAAGAGCCTAAGTCTCCCACCAAAGAGAGAGAGGATCTCACCCGAGCTGAGTCCTACCCAGAAGAAGGAGCAAAAGGCCAAAGAGCAAAAGGCCAAAAGCCAAAAGCCAAAAGCCGCAGGAGCCAAAAGCTGAAGGCTGAGGAACCAAAAGGCAAAAGGTGAAGGGGGCCTCAAGTCAGCCCCTTATATACACCCAAGTAATCCAACCGGGAGGGCATGTCAACAAAGAACTCTAAACAGAGTGTAGTGCCACACCCTATTGCAGGTATAAACAAAAGTTATGCCAAGGACTAAGGAGATTATCTCTTATGTAAAACACTGGAGAGAGAGAGGGCTGATATAAAGTAATACATCTTAACTTCATGAGCTTCATGTAATCTAGATGGTACCCACAAGGTCCTTCTTATTATTATCTACACCACGGTGATTCTGAGTATCTTGTTCTCTTGTACTGAAAGGGTCACTCTCGCCTGCTTAGAGCAAACTAGTGTGATCCTTCCTATAGTCTTCCTATAGTCTCAGCGTAGCCAGGGTGGTAGTCTCCTGGTAAATTCTAACTGTCCCACGTTGGGTGCAGTGGGTATAAAGAGGAGGTGTGCCCAATCCTAGAAAACATAGAAGTCTTAGTAGATGTATAAGTCAGAAGTTATTCAATCAAGGTGACTTCTGTAACTGCCACACCCTCTAGCAGTGTTTACATAGAAGAGAGGTCTCATTAGAATGAACCTTGACTTAAATAAGATTAATCTGGGTGTGGGCAAAACAACAAAGCTCCCAGATTAGCTAAATCTGTCCTCCAACACCCATTACTTATTAATACGTAAAGAGAAAGTTTACTTATCAGACTATAAGATTAATTAAATACAAATTAATAAAATATTGATATTAACTTTAATGATCTCATACTGTTAATCTATAACTCAAGAATATACCTGTTAAAATATGGCCACTATTTAAGTACATCATTATATAAGTTATATTATATTCTATTATAAATGTAAATCGATAATCGATCATTCTTAACTGATAAAAATAAATCATTACAAAACTGTGTTTAAAATCATTTATTTAATTTTGCTCAACAGCTTGCTATATACATTCATTCCAAAATATGTATGATGATCCATGGCTTTCTGATGCATTTTATTATAATTAATTTAGCCAAAATAATGCTAAAACAGTGTCAAATATTAACTTTCCAAACATAGATTTTTGGTCTATAATATTCACGTCTGCTAGAGATAATTCATATTGAATTTCATATTCAAACGAGAGATAATTTCATTTTCAGAGAAAAATTTAAGACAAATAAATGAAAGTTTTTAGTGCTTAAAGTTTTGAACAATATAACAATTTAAAATTTATACTGTAGTGACAGCTACCATTATAATTTTATTCTAACGATATCATACTTGAAACTATAGGCATCTAGTTAATTTTGATTATATTGCAGTGGACTTAAAAGGGTAGAAAAATAGAAAATAATAAAGAGTCAAGTTTTCTGAAGAGTCGCCAATATAGAGCTAATTCTATGTAGATCAGTAAATACAATCACTAATAATTTAAATGAGTAGATCAGTAAATACAATCACTAATAATTTAAATGAACACGATTTTTGTTGGCAAAATATTTATATTTTATTAGAGTACATGCATTTTTTTCCTTTGGCCTGGTGATTACTCAATTATCACCAGGCCAATTGACACAATTGAAACAACTGTTACAATTGACACAAAAATAAATCAAATTCATGATATAAAGAGATGAAAATCATTTGCTCTTGGTTCTCAGACTCATAAAACAATAATGTGAAATAATTTATTTCTTCAACTAGATTATTCATATAAAAGGAGTTTATGCCTATCCTGTAAAGAAAAATTTGAAAGAAATATTAAAATTAAGAACAATTTTTATCCTGGGATTGTTTGATAAATCCTTTGACACTAGAGGACCAGTATAAGCCCAAGAGAAGTATGAAAGAGTTCATTTCCAACATCTGGATTTAAAATATACATAAAAATAAATTTTAAACATGAAACCGAACATGTCATTTACTGGTCAATAGAAACAAAGTTAAGAAGGAAAAGAAGGCTGTCTGTATCACTGTCTTCCCGTTCATCATCGATTTGCTCGAGCGGGCCCCAGTAACATCTCCATATGTCCTGTCTCATGCTAGTAGAGCCCAAGGCATCTGCTTGTTCCAGGAACATAAAGAGCCTCAATCCATTCCGGAATGAGGTCTATAATTGTTACTGGTATTTGGCATATATATCAAATACAACACGGGTAGCTTGCCAGGCTCTGCCGTGCAGGTAGCATACTCTTGTAGGCATCTCTAAGTCCAGCATTTATTGATGAACTGCGCGGCCGCTATGGCCGCACGAGCTGGGCGCTGATAGGCTGGTCTGCTGGGTGGAGGTCTGACGAGAGAGAAGTCCAGATGTGGAAAATGGAGGCCCTCATGGAGTGGAGGGTCGTCTGGCTTGTTGCGAGGCTCTGCTGGGATGGTGGGCCAGGGCTAGAACCCACCATCCCTCCCAGGCACCTCGTGAGCGGCTGGTCAAGGGGAGAGCCAGTAGCAGCTCTGCCCCATGTCTGCGAGTCTCTGGACCGGCATACCTGAGCCGGATTTAAGAAAGACTGCTGCAGGGTGGAACTCGATGAGCCGGGCGCTGATAGGCTGGTCTGCTGGGTGGAGGTCTGACGAGAGAGAAGTCTGGATGTGGAAAATGGAGGCCCTCATGGAGTGGGGGTCGTCTGACTTGTTGCAAGGCTCTGCTGGGGTGGTGGGCCAGGGCTAGAACCCACCATCCCTCCCGGGCGCCTCGTGAAAAGAAGGCTATGGATTTTAAAATATCGGCTTATCTTTTTTATTTGTCCTGTAAAACAAAGGATGGTGAAAAGTGCAAGCACACTTTTGTCAAATCATCACTGAAAAATCTCATTAAAACAACAGCCATACACAGAGGGTGATAGACTTATGACTTTCAAGCACTTTGTTTCTTCTCGAGTTTACTCTAAGTAGGCCCAATCAGCTATCCCAGCATTCATTGTAGTAAGATCACCTTACATAGAACCATAGCAATGACATCTGTTTGTTCACAAGCCACTATATATATATATATATATATATATATATATATATATATATATTTATTTATATATATATTCTCCTCAAACAATGTCTACAAATAGTATAAGTATAAATAAACTTTGCTATTCTCCCTTAGAATTTGAAAAATGACACAAAAGTCGTAAATCTATCTATCTATCTATCTATCTATCTATCTATCTATCTATCTAATCTCTATCTCTGTCTACCTGCCTCTCTGTCTGTCTGTCTATCTGTCTGACTGTGTCTATCTTTCTATCTGTCTGTCTGTCTGTCTGACTGTCTAGCCACCTACCTAAAGATATCTCACATCGAGATTTTGATAAATACAAACTTTCTCAAGTAGAAGACAAAAAGATTTACCTACAATTTGTTTAGCTCTGTTTATTTTCAATTCTGTTTTGATTTTTTGATAATGGATAAAATTTGTGAGAATCTTTTTAAGTTTCACATTACTGAAGTACTACGTATTGCACAGATGCAAAAATCTTTCTTTCATTGCTGAAAAATTTCAAAGAGCAGGTAAGTAGCTTTCCTTTTATGGATAAGCCAGGTTCAGACTACAGCTTCATATATAATCCCAAGAGTCCATCAGGAGTGATCCCTGAGTGTAAAGCCAGGAGTAAGCCCTGGACACAGATTGTTGTGACCTGACCCCCCCAAACAAAAATAAAAATAAAATTATTTAACCTACCCCTGATCTTTTTTCCTCATAAAATATTTATTTCATACTCAAAATTGATACGAATATAAAGATCTTTCCATATATTTATGGAAAGATATGACATATTTTTTTCATATTATTCTAGAACGTCAATTTCTGGGGTTTCCATTTTACTGCTTTAGACTGAAATTAGAGGTTACTTCCCTAAAAATAGACTATGAGTTACATCAATTCATCGTGGTGGTTTTACAAATCATAAAAATATTTTATAAAGAACTTAAATATGCATGTAGGTTTTTTTTCCTCTTGGGAAGGTAGATAATTCTAATAATAAAATATGAATAAGATAAATTGCTTATATCGCATGATGTATTATATAATATGAATATATTAGTATTTTACATACACAATATAGTAAAATGCATTTATATATTTCCTGTAGTTTGTTTATTTATTTTTTGCTCTTGTCAGAACACCCAATGTATTTCAGGACTTACTTCTGACTCAGTGTTCAAGAATCACTCCTATCAGGACTCTGGTGAGCATATGAGGTATCAGGGATTGATTTGGGTAAACAGAAAGCTAGAAAAATGTGCAACCCTCAATACAATCTCTTTAGCTCAACTGCTACATTTAAATATCATGAATTTATAAATATAAAAATTTTTGGAGTTAAGTTTTTGACACTAAGATTATATAATGATAAACAGCTGTCAACTAGATAATTATTTTTCTGGTGTTTCTATTTAAGAACAAAGAAGTACTAACCATTAAACTATTAGAAGAGTTTATTACTTATATTTATGCTGCTTTGTTATCTTATTAAAATGAGATAAAATAAAAAGTGATGAATTGGTATTTAGAAAACATTTTCATCTAACTTTTGTTCAATTATGCTTACATAACTTTGCTACCATCTTCCTGTTAATATTTGACCACAATGGCCACATAATATTATATAAAGGCTACTCTTTACATAAAAGGATTTTAATTGATTTTTTAAACCAAAATAGTCTATGTGTCAGAGCTACAGTAAATTAATTACTTCATGGAATTAAACTGCAAAAAGAAAATAATAAGTGTTTTCTGCTGTGATGGTTTGCTTTACTAAACAAACTCAATTAGAAATTAATAGAATAAGGTGAAAGTTAAGTAAAAGTTGACAAGAGATTCGGAAAAAAATATTAGAAAATATCAGGAAGTAAATCATTTTAGACAAAAAGTATTCCTAAAGAGAAAATTTGATCCCTCTTCAAAGAAATATAATAAAATGTTTCAAGGAAATATTCAAAATAAGCTTTATTCCCCCATAGTGCAAATAGCTCACATACAGCAAAATAAGTCAATAAAAAATTATGTGTTAGCAAATATCACAGCAATGTAGTATAAATACACAACACACGAACACACCACACAAAGAGACCTTCAAATATGGCTCAAATCAAAAACACTGGAGGTACTTATCATAACAAAAAAAACTCTCACTATTGGCTCACCAATATGTCCATTGTTAATAATCCCGAAACATCCCAGTTATTTCTCTACTTCATTTTAAAATTTGGGTCAACTTAATAGTGTTAAGGTTAATATTGAAGTAAAATGACCTCACTAATATTCTGAGGTTGGTATTCCAAGTATATGTTTGTTCTATTTTAGAACCAAATACTTTGGTATAAAAATGAGGAGATAGGGAAAGCTTGTAGTAAGACATGCTCATCTCTCAAAGTTGAGTTTCACATATGTTTGCATGCCAAAAGCAAATGAAATGGAAATATGGAGTAATAATTATAGTCTATTAGGGAATGTTATCAGAATTTCTAATACTCTCTTTAGAGATCTGGGGAAATGTCAAGTTTGTTCAATAGCCCAATGTGAAGGATGAAAAATGCTATATTATTAAGAACATAATTATCTTATTTGCAAAAACTCATTAGTATTAATTATTGTCCCCATGACAAAAATAGGTTTTCTGTAAATAAGACATTACTATACATTTTAGCATAATTATTTTGGGATTTTTTAATAAAATCTTGACAATATGAATATATGCAAATATATTTCGAGTAGGTGTTTCTTATGATGTTTAAATAGTCAATAATACTATTGATTTTGATTAAAACCCAATGAATGTTAGTACATAAATAATGACAAAAGTTATTTTGGGGCTGGTGAGAGAGTGCATCGGTTAACACACTTGCATTGCACACAGCCAACCCAGGGAGGTGTCTACACATCCCTGAGCCTCACTACAAGTGATTCCTGAGCACAGAGTCAGGAGTAAGCTATGTGCAGGGTTCAGTTCAACTGCCCCCACTCTCAAAGTAGTGATGCTGATAATGGATAAATAATGTGTGGTTTAAATTTTAATCACCTATGTATTTGTTAGAAATAACCTACAACCTTAATAAAACAAAATATTCTTAAACCCTTATGTTAGTTTTTTTAACTCCCTTTATATTTCATGCATAGGAAATAACATTTCATGGAGTTCATGATAGCTCTCATTGAACTACCTAACACTGACAAAAATCCTTTGATATATTTCATTTCTGGATGAGTTAACAAAGTCATGGATTAAAGTATTATGCTGTGTAATACTCCTTGGCCAAACACATCATGATCAATGACAATAGTATAATATTTAAGAATATTTCTTCCCAATCTATATTTGCTCATTGGGAGCTAGAAATCTATATAGAAACTTTCCTAAAGACATGTGATATATGAAAAATTACATGAGCCATATAGTTTTCCTATAGAAAGAAACATTTTTTGCTAGATTTTTTTCTGACTTTGACAACTTTGCATTAAAAAATATCATGCCAATAAGTGCACATTTCTATCCCTTTCCACATACAAAACACAATTGTCAAGCTCCAAATTCAGTTGTAGTGCTTGCTGATCAGAAGTTTTATTTAGAAGGAAGCAGCTCTGAGCCTGGTTTGCTATTATCTACTATTATTTGTTGTTCTAAGTAAGAGGAAATTTCAGAGATACTGAAGAGTTTTCCCCATTTTGCTAGATGGTATCTAATGATAATGGCCTTAGCATGATGGGAAATTAATTGAGAAAGCATTTCTACCCGGCCATAATTTTATCATCCGTTCTATTGCTGCTATTAGCAGGAATCCTTAACCCCATGGGTGTTTCAAGTGAATCTCTTTTAGCAGAGCTAACAGCCTGGAGGTCATACTGTTAGCTATTCCCATCAACCGGGTGTCAAATAATTGTCAAAAAGAAATTATTGGTGTATTCATTTTTTTAGCTTCGAGCTTTTTGCTGTGGTATCTGAGATGATTTGTAGAGAACTGTTCCGGGGTGGGGGTGTCCATGAAAATCTCCAGTGGTCACTGAAGGCTTCTTTCCTATCAGTACTTAGTAGATAGCTACAAATTAACACAGATGTGTGAGACATTGTTTGTGATCTAACTCACTTATCACAATGAAAATCATGGATTCTAATTCATCTTGAACATATGTTTTTTCTAAACTGAATGACACAGAATCAGTCTACTTGTGATATTAAACATAGCTTAAGAATTAATAGAGTTTCCGCATTGTGTTCAAAAGCAACAAATGTATTGTGTAATTTATTGTTATGCAAGCAGTAGAACAAACTTGTTTATTAAAGAATGTCACAGGTTTTCATTGACTAGGCGCATAATGGAATGGTTCTTATCAATGCATTTTAGATATTTAGATGAAACTTACACACACATACTTGAATTAAGCAAGGTATATGAATTCAATTGGAAATTATATGTTCTTATTTTTATTTCTTTGAAAACTTTTTTTCTGTTCTGCTATGATATAGGCCACGCAAACCTTTTTACCTGCTTTTCTGTACTGCATTCACAATGACACACTATAAACTACAGTGCTATTTCAAATATAAAATATATTACAAATTTCCAGACTTAAAATTTTATAAATTACCTCTAGACCATAGCAATTTTCTTCCGAATAATTCTGGAACCAAACAGTACAGTGAGGGCCACTGTTTGTCTTGCCACAGCTAGTATTGAAATAAATGGAAACAACCACTGAAATGTGACATATGATAATGCCACAAAGGACGATGTTAGTCACGTTCTAAATCAATTGTATTTGGAAAATAAAGTAGTACTTTGACACAAACTGGCATGCTGAAATATAGTTGAGCTTTCTAAAATCTTTCACACATAGCTTAATGGCTTTTAACAAGTTTATCTTAAGACCGATGTGCTGAGACTGGAGCTTTCTTTTAAGTGGACATTGAATCAATAGTAACACTGTGCTCTTCAGAATTTGACAATAAGACTAACGTATTTTATAAAGAGAAGAATGGAAATAAGCATAACCAAGATATTAATTGCAAGAAGTATGTGACACTATGAAAATTACTGATTTAAACTGAGAATTAAAGCCCAACATATACATAGTTGAGGAAATATTACCTAGGTTTTAAAATCAAACATTAGCAATTGCATTCATACACTGAGAAAATGTTTTCAATAAGAGGGCTATTTCTCTTTAAAACATTGCTAATTCTTAATAGCACATATGATTCTGTCATAGCTAAATTTGTGAAGTCTTATATAGAGCATTCATATTTCACTTATCATGTCTTTATAAAATTCATGTCTATTAATAATTTATAGACATGATTATTTGTGTTACTGAATTAAGATTCTTAAATGACAATCAAATTATATATAGGAGTAAAGACACAAAATAACTTCCATTTTGTTATGAATTTTTGCATATACACGTTAAGTCTAACATAGAGTGAATTTCCTAACTGAATATAATTGCACTGGATTTTGCCATATGCAAAAAGACAAATAAAAAAAATAAAATTTTAGGGGCCGGGCGATACCCCAGCGGTAGGGCGTTTGCCTTGCACATGGCAGGCCTGTTCGGCCCAGGTTCAATCCACGGCATCCCATATGGTCCCCCGAGCACCGCCAGGAGTAATTCCTGAATGCAGAGCCAGGAGTTACCCCTGAGCACAGCCGGGTGTTACCCACTAAGCAAAAAAATAATAATAATAATAAATAAAATAAATAAAAAATTAAAATAAAATTTTGACTCCGAAAAAAGGAAATGTCTTTTGAGCAAACTTTGCTCAAGATTAGATTAAAATCATGTTAACTATATTTTTTTGCATAAAAGTTGAATGTGTTTTTTTAGTTTGCACATTATAATGTGCTCTTTTTTAAAAAAATGTTTCTCATATTTATTATAATTTTGTATCTCCACCTTTCTTTGTTTTCCTCTGTCAACTGTTAGAGTTCCTTGGAGCGAAAATCGATCTTTCCATGCCCGTGTTTAGATCAGAGTGTGACTACAGCATGCCACACTACGCTACACATGTTGGAACATTAGTGAAAAGCACATAAATATAATTGGCCTCAGCTCCTGGTTTTGTCCCTTGAAATTGCTTTATTCCTATGTCTCCTGACCTGTGCTGCAAGGACATATTT
Organism: Cryptotis parvus; assembly: GCA_021461705.1. Taxonomy (NCBI): domain Eukaryota; kingdom Metazoa; phylum Chordata; class Mammalia; order Eulipotyphla; family Soricidae; genus Cryptotis; species Cryptotis parvus. The sequence continues at coordinate 22,546 of JAJIBD010004870.1, forward strand.
TAAATTCAGACTGTCTTAAATTGCTATATCACAACTCTTTAAAATATAAGCCTCAAGTGTTACTGAGGTGATGAAAACTGCTCTCTCTTTTTTCAAATAATTGAATATATATTTGGTAGGTGTCCTATGAAGGTAGTTTCTGACATTCCGAAATTAATGATAGTACTAAGTAATTTTTGCATATGAATCACATCCTCTGCATGATGTGGTTATGTTCTGTTTATATCCAAATTGCATGAGACTGCAGAATTTATTATTAAAATACAAACTGTTCTCTATTCTCTATTAATTTAAGCATCACTTATTACTTCTATTGTTAACATATTCAACATATATTTGAATATGGTCCTTGTCCAAATTTCATAGTCAGTGGCATAAGATCACAAAAGTATCCTCTCAACCTGATTATCTGGCTCCCCCTGGTAGCTGGATTGAAGGGAGGGGTGGATAGAAGCAGCATTGGTAATTTTTCAGCTCATTAGGTGCATATTCATCTTAATGGGGCATCAAAGTTTAAAACTATAATGCATTCTCCTCATTTAATCCACCAGAGAGCATGCATAGTAACCACATGAAAGCAGAAAGGATTTCAACACTTTGAAGCTGCACAAGCAGGTGTCATCTTTCCCCTTAGGCAGAATGGAAATGGAAACGTGATTACTCTAATTCTGCCTTGGTAACCCCCTTTGCTGCTCCCTCACCATCCTGAGTGGATGGATATACAGCAGTGCATCACCTCAAATAAAACACAAATTCAATTGCCCTTCGGCTACATTCTTAGAGTGAGGGGGTGGAAAGGAAGGAAACATGACCTAAGTTATTTAGTCTCCAAAGAAATCTTCTTATTCATTCCTTCCACACACATTCATTAGCACCTCTTTTCTGCATGCCACACTCTGCAGGATGCTGGCAGAGTAAAAGTACCTAACTTCCCTAAAGCAGTCAAGGAGGCAGAAAAGTTATTTTCCATTGTATCAGAAGTAGCTGAAAGATTTTAAACAAATATTAAACTTTTTTAGCTTATTTTCTCAGGCAAACTTAGCTGTGCATCTGGTCTGCTGGTCATTTTATAATTTGTTCCTGCATACTTTTCTAATAGTCAGACTGAAATAATATCTATGTATGGTCTTGCTGCACTGTGAGATGTAAAGAATTTTACTATTAATTTGTAATTGAATCTGATTTTTATGATTAGAGGCTGTTTTTTTTTTAACCAAGTTACAGATAACATGAAATAATCCCACTTTTATTTTGGGGGAAATAAAGAAAAGTGGACCTGTGGCAGGTGTGAACCTTTCACCCTGTGACTGAGTGGTACCTCGGGGTGCCCTGGGTTCAAACATACCTGGTAGGGGGTAAAGTTCAACACTGGCAAGGCAATCAACATAATACATCCATCAATAAGAGAAAAAAATAGAAACTATATGTTCATAGCAATAGACGCAAAGAAAGCATTGACAAGATCCAACACCTGTTCATGATTAAAACCCTTCAGAAAATGAGAATTGAAGAAACCTTCCACAATATAGTCAAAACCATCTACCAAAAGCCCACAGAGAGTATAATTTTCAAGCCCACAGAGAGTATAATTCTCAATGGGGAAAAATTGAGAGCCTTCTCCTTAAGATCAGGGACAAGACAAGGTTGCCGATTCTTTTTTTTTTTTTTTTTTTTTTTTTTCCTCTTTTTATTGAAACAGCGTGACTTACAAAATAAAAAAGGTTTTCATAATACTGTTGATAGAGAGATTCATACTTCAACACCACTCCCACCAACAGTGTGTTCCCACCAACAAAGACCCTCATTTCCCACCCACACCCAATTCCCATGCCTGCTCCCTCAGCTGGCACTAATTATATTGACCATTAAAATACATACATGGCAATGTTTGTGATAAATCCATTTTTTTTACTTTCTGGTTGGTTATGGGAGACTCTGGCCAAATTCTGTTCTTTTTTTTTTTTTTTTTTTTTTTTTTTAAACATTTTATTATACCACCGTGAGATATACAATTACAACGTTGTTCACACTTGGGGGTTTCGGTCACACAGTGTTCCAGAACCCCGCCCTCCACCAGTGCCCATTTCCCACCACCAATGTCCCCAATTCCCCCCCCCCACATCCCGCCTAAATGGCGGGTTCTTTATCTCCTCTCCTCTCCCTCTCTCTCTCCTCCTTCTCCCACACATTGTGGGTTGCACTACGATACACTTAGAAGCCATCATTTGCATTTTTTGTCTGTCCTTAATGCTCAGTTCTATGTTAGCATCAGAACTTTAGACATTTATTCACTCATGTTCCTTTCTCTATCTAAACCAACCTCTGACTCCCACCCGCTTGTGGTAATTTCCACTTTTGGTAAGATCACCTAGTATATTTATGCCATGCAAATAAATGCAGTCATTCTATGTCTCTCCCTTTCCTTCTGACTAATTTCACTCAACATGATTCTTTCCATATCCATCCATTTATAGCAAAATTTCATAACTTCATTTTTTCTGACAGCTGCATAGTATTCCATCGTGTAGATGTACCACAGTTTCTTTATCCAGTCATCAGTTCTCGGGCATACTGGTTGTTTCCAGGTTTTGGCTATTGTGAACAGTGCTGCTATGAAAATAAAAGTGCGGATTGTGTTTCCGCTGTGCGTTTTGGCTTTCCAGGGTATATTCCCAGGAGGCGGTATGGCTGGGTCAAAGGGGAGCTCAATTTCTAGTCTTTGGAGGAATGTCCATATTGTTTTCCAAAAAGGTTGTACAAGTCGACATTCCCACCAACAGTGTATGAGAGTCCCCTTTTCCCCACATCCACGCCAGCACTTGTTGCTTTTACCCTTTTGGATATGGGCCATTCTCTGTGGTGTGAGGTGATATCTCATTGTTGTTTTGATTTGCATCTCTCTGATGATTAGTGATGATGAGCATTTTTTCATATGCCTTTTGGCCATTCGGATTTCTTCCTTGTCAAAGTTTCTGTTCATCTCCTCTCCCCATTTTCTAATGGGGTTGGCTGTTTTTTTTTATATAGCTGTACCAGTGCCTGATATATCCTGGATATTAACCCCTTATCAGATGGGTATTGGGTGAATATTCTTTCCCATTCCGTCGACTGTCTTTCTATCTTGGTCACTGTTTCTTTCGAGGTGCAGAAGCTCTTCAGTTTCATGTAGTCCCATATATTTATATTTTCTTCTAGTTGCTTTGCTAATGGTGCTTCACCTTTGAAGATGTCTTTAGCATCGATGTCGTGGAGGGTTTTTCCTATATTTTCTTCAACATACTTTATGGATTCAGGTCTGACATTGAGATCTTTAATCCATTTTGAACTGATTTTTGTGCAAGGTGTTAGACACAGGTCCAAATTCATTTTTTTACATGTAGCTGTCCAGTTTTCCCAGCACCACTTGTTGAAGAGGCTTTCCTTACTCCAGTTTGGACTCTTTGCACCTTTATCAAAGATTAACTGATCATGTCTTTGAGGGTGGGTGTCAGGATACTCAACTCTATTCCATAGGTCCACCGGTCTGTTTTTATTCCAGTACCACGCTGTTTTAATTACTGCTGCTTTGTAGTACAGTTTGAGGTTGGGAAAGGTGATGCCTCCCATCTTCTTCTTCCCAAGGATTGCTTTAGCTATCCGTGGGGGCTTATTATTCCATATGAATTTCAGAAGTGTTTGGTCAATTTCTTTAAAGAATGTCATGGGAATCCTTATAGGAACCGCATTGAATCTGTACAACGCTCTAGGGAGTATTACCATCTTAACAATGTTAATTCTCCCCATCCATGAGCAGGGAGTGTGTTTCCATTTCCTCGTGTCCTCTTTTATTTCTTGAAGCAGTGTCTTGTAGTTCTCTTTGTATAGATCCTTTACACACTTGGTTAAGCTGATTCCTAGGTATTTGATTTTCTGTGGCACAATTGTGAATGGAATCAATTTCTTAATATCCCTTTCTTCTCTTTCGTTATTTGTGTATAGGAAAGCCACCGACTTTTTGGGTATTGATTTTGTACCCTGCCACTCTACTATACCTATCTATTGTTTCTAAGAGTTTTTTGGGTCGAGAGTTTAGGGTTCTCTAGATATAATATCATGTCATCTGCAAATAATGATAGCTTGATTTCTTCCTTGCCTATCTGGGTGCCCTTAATGTCCTTTTCTTCTCTGATTGCTATGGCGAGTACCTCCAGTACTATATTGAATAAAAGAGGTGAGAGAGGGCAACCTTGTCGTGTTCCTGATCTTAAGGGGAAGGCTTTCAATTTTTCCCCATTGAGAATGATACTCGCTGTGGGCTTTTGGTAGATGACTTTGACTATCTTGAGGAAGCTTCCTTCAATTCCCATTTTCTGGAGGGTTTTAATCATGAATGGGTGCTGGATCTTGTCAAATGCTTTTTCTGCATCTATCGATAGGACCATATGGTTTTTTTTTTTCTCTTATTGATGTGATGTATTATGTTGATTGATTTGCGAATGTTGAACCATCCTTGCATTCCCGGGATGAATCCTACTTGGTCATGATGTATGATCTTTTTGATGAGTCTTTGGATTCTGTTTGCTAGTATTTTGTTGAAGATCTTAGCATCTGTGTTCATCAAGGAGATTGGTCTGTAATTTTCCTTCTTTGTATTGTCTCTCCCTGCTTTGGGTATCAGGGTGATATGCGCCTCGTAGAAGCTGTTTGGGAGTGTTTCTGTTTCTTCTATTTCCTGGAAGAGCTTGAACAGGACTGGCAGTAGGTCCTCCTTAAAGGTTTGGTAGAATTCGCCAGTGAACCCATCTGGACCTGGGCTTTTGTGTTTGGGCAGACTTTTAATTACTGTTTCAATTTCCCGATGGTGATAGGCTTATTTAGGTATTGGAGGTCTTCTTGTTTCAATCGTGGGAGGTTATAGGACTTCAGGAATTTATCCATTTCTTCTAGGTTCTCATGTTTTGTGGCATACAGGTTCTCAAAATAACCTCTGATGATCTTTTGTATTTCTGTTTTTTCTGTTGTGATGTCACCATTTTCATTTCTGATTCTGTTTATTTGGGTTCTCTCTTTCCCTGTCCTTACAAGTCTTGCCAGTGGCTTGTCGATCTTGTTTAATTTTTCAAAAAACCAGCTCTTGGTTTCATTAATCTTTCGGATTGTTTTTTTGGTTTCCAGGTCGTTGATTTCCTCCCTAAGTTTCACTATTTCCTTCCTTCTGCCTGGGTTGGGCTTCCCTTGTTGCTCTTTTTCTAATATTTTCAGCTGTGAGGTCAGGTTATTTATATGGGCCCTTTCTTCTTTTCTGATGAATGCTTGCAGAGCTATGAACTTTCCTCTTAATACAGCTTTTTGCTGTGTCCCACAAGTTCTGATAGTTGGTATCTTCATTGTCATTTGTTTCTAAGAATCTTTTGATTTCCTGTTTGATTTCTTCTATGACCCATTTGTTGTTCAGCAGTGAGCTGTTTAGTTTCCAGGTGTTTGGTTTAGCTCCCTGCTTCTGTGTATGGTTCACTACTATTTTCAGTGCATCGTGATCTGAAAAGATAGTCGACACAATTTCAATCTTTTTTATTTTGTTGAGGTATGCTTTGTGGCTCAGTATATGGTCTATCTTGGAGTATGTTCCATGTGCACTGGAAAAAAAAGTGTATTCAGCTTTTTTGGGATGAAAAGCCCTGTATATATCAACCAGCTCTCTTTCTTCTATTTCTTCCTTCAGGTCCAGTATTTCCCTGGTGAGTTTCAGCCTCGTCGATCTATCCATAGTCGATAAGGCAGTGTTGAAATCTCCGACTATTATTGTGCTACTGTTAATGTCTTCTTTGAGGTCTATTAATAGTCGTTTTACGTATTTTGCTGACCCCTCGTTTGGCGCATATATGTTTAGCAGTGTGATTTCTTCCTGGTAAACATACCCCTTAATTATTAAGAAATGGCCTTCATTGTCCCTTTTGATCTTTTTCAGCCTGAAATCTATATTGTCAGATACGAGTATGGCCACACCCCCCCTTTTGGAGGGGTTGTTTGCGTGGAGAATGGTCTTCCAGCCTTTGACTTTGAGTCTATGTTTGCTCTGGTTATTCAGATGTGTTTCTTGTAGGCAGCAGAATGTTGGATTCAGTTTTTTAATCCATTTTGCCACCCTGTGTCTCTTAATTGGTGCATTTAGACCGTTGGCGTTGAGCGAGATTATTGTCATTGGATTTTTGTGCCATCTTTCTGTTTAACGTTGTTGTGGTTTTGGGTTGTCTTATTTTACAATAGACCCTTCAATCCTTCTTTTAGAGTTGGTTTTGAGTCTATGAATTTCTTGAGTTGTTGTTTATCCATGAAGTTGTGTATCTTTCCTTCGCATCTGAAAGTAAGTCTAGCTGGGTAAAGAATTCTTGGTGAGGCCTGGAGTTCATTGAGTCTTTTCACTATATCCCACCATTGTTTTCGGGCTTGGAGTGTTTCATCTGAGAAGTCTGCTGTAAATCTCAGGGATGCTCCTTTGTATGTGATTTCCTTCTTTGATCTTGCTGCTTTCAGTATTCTATCTCTGTCTATCGTTTTTGTCATTTTAATAAGGATGTGTCTTGGAGTATTCTTATTGGGGTTTCTTTTAGCTGGTATCCTTCGGACCTCCTGTATCTGGGAGCATGCTTTCTTCAGTTCGGGAAACTTTTCAGCGATGATGGCTTTGACAGTATCTTCTTCATCAGGGTTTTCTTCTTGACCTTCTGGCACCCCAATGATGCGTATGTTGTTCCTTTTGGCTTCATCCCGATTTTCTCTGGTAGTCTGCTCGTTGATTGTGAGTCTTTTTTTCCATCTTCTGGTGTTGTCTACAGAATTTCTGAACCTCGTCTTCGAGATCACTAATTCTTTCTTCAGTAGCTGTTACTCTGCTTTGGAGGCCTTCTCCTGTGTTTTTCAGTTCACTTACCTCATTTTTAATATCTGTCATTTCTGCTTGTACTTTGGTCTGAAATTTACTCAATTCTGCTCTCAATTCCTCTTGTACTTTACTGAGTTTGTATTCCATTGTTTCTTTTATTTCCTTGTACATCTTTAACAGTTGCTTACGAAATTCCTTTTCAGAGAGGTTATATAGCTCATCGTTATTGCTGGACTCATCGGTATTAATAACTTCAATCGTAGAGCTTGAAGGACTTTTGCGCTGCTTTACCATAATGACTATCGTAGGTTGAAAATGAGTGTTCTGGGTGACTAGCCAGTAAAGTTAGTAGGTTTCTGAATTACTTTGCAGCTAGGGACGTATAGCAAAGAGTGTAGGGGACAAAGCTTAATGTTATGTCAGATAGAGAGAATATAATTGCGGACGCGCATAGCGTCCAGCGGTTTTGAATTTTGAGGTGTCTGTGGGTGGTTCAGGTGTCAGGGGTCAGGGTGGAGGTCTTGCAGTGGGAGTTCCTGCGCCGATGGGTGCGGGTGGGGACCCTCCTCAAAGCTGGAGCCGTTTCTCCTGGAGCCGGGGTCAGGGGCAGCCGCCCCTGGGGGCGCACCTGGTGGGAAGAGCGCAGGGATCTGCTGGGCGTCGGGGCTGGATGGCGTCAGAGGGAGTTCCTGCGCCGATGGGTGCGGGTGGGGACCCTCCTCAAAGCTGGAGCCGTTTCTCCTGGAGCCGGGGTCAGGGGGCAGCCGCCGCGAGAGCGCACCTGGTGGGAAGAGCGCAGGGATCTGCTGGGCGTCGGGGCTGGATGGCGTCAGAGGGAGTTCCTGCCCCCGATGGGTGCGGGTGGGGACCCTCCTCAAAGCTGGAGCCGTTTCTCCTGGAGCCCGGGGTCAGGGGCAGCCGCCGGGAGACGCACCTGGTGGGAAGAGCGCAGGGATCTGCTGGGCGTCGGGGCTGGATGGCGTCAGAGGGAGTTCCTGCGCCGATGGGTGCGGGTGGGGACCCTCCTCAAAGCTGGAGCCGTTTCTCCTGGAGCCCGGGGTCAGGGGCAGCCGCCGCCGGGGAACGCACCTGGTGGGAAGAGCGCAGGGATCTGCTGGGCGTCGGGGCTGGATGGCGTCAGAGGGAGTTCCTGCGCCCGATGGGTGCGGGTGGGGACCCTCCTCAAAGCTGGAGCCGTTTCTCCTGGAGCCGGGGTCAGGGGCAGCCGCCGCCGGGGGAGCGCACCTGGTGGGAAGAGCGCAGGGATCTGCTGGGCGTCGGGGCTGGATGGCGTCAGAGGGAGTTCCTGCGCCGATGGGTGCGGGTGGGGACCCTCCTCAAAGCTGGAGCCGTTTCTCCTGGAGCCCGGGGTCAGGGGCAGCCGCCGCCGGGGAACGCACCTGGTGGGAAGAGCGCAGGGATCTGCTGGGCGTCGGGGCTGGATGGCGTCAGAGGGAGTTCCTGCGCCGATGGGTGCGGGTGGGGACCCTCCTCAAAGCTGGAGCCGTTTCTCCTGGAGCCCCGGGGTCAGGGGCAGCCGCCGGGGGACGCACCTGGTGGGAAGAGCGCAGGGATCTGCTGGGCGTCGGGGCTGGATGGCGTCAGAGGGAGTTCCTGCGCCGATGGGTGCGGGTGGGGACCCTCCTCAAAGCTGGAGCCGTTTCTCCTGGAGCCCGGGGTCAGGGGCAGCCGCCGGGGAACGCACCTGGTGGGAAGAGCGCAGGGATCTGCTGGGCGTCGGGGCTGGATGGCGTCAGAGGGAGTTCCTGCGCCGATGGGTGCGGGTGGGGACCCTCCTCAAAGCTGGAGCCGTTTCTCCTGGAGCCCGGGGTCAGGGGCAGCCGCCGGGGAGCGCACCTGGTGGGAAGAGCGCAGGGATCTGCTGGGCGTCGGGGCTGGATGGCGTCAGAGGGAGTTCCTGCGCCGATGGGTGCGGGTGGGGACCCTCCTCAAAGCTGGAGCCGTTTCTCCTGGAGCCCGGGGTCAGGGGCAGCCGCCGGGGAACGCACCTGGTGGCAAGGTTGCCGATTCTTACCTCTTATCTCTAATATAGTACTTGAAGTACTTGCCATAGCAATCAGAAAATAAAAGGACATTAAGGGCATCCAGATAGGCAAGGAATAAGTCAAGCTATCATTATTCACAGATGACGTGATATTATACCTAAAGAACCCTATCACTATCAGCCAAAAAACTCCTAGAAACAATAGATATTGATAGTAGAGTGTCAGGGTACAAAATTAATACCCAAAAGTCAGTGGCTTTCCTATATACAAATAATGAAAGAGAAGAAAGGAATATTAAGGAAATGATTCTATTCACAATTGTGCCACAGAAAATCAAATATCTAGTAATCAGCTTAAGTGTGTAAAGGACCTGTACAAAGAAAATTACAAGACAATGCTCCAAGAAATAAGAGGACACAAGGAAATAGAAACACATTTTCTGCTTATGGTTGGGGAGAATTAAAGTTGTCAAAATGGTAATACTCCCTAGAGCTTTGTACAGGTTCAATGCCATCCCTATAAGGAAATCCATGACACTATTTAGAGAAATTGGCCAAACACTCCTGAAATTCCTATGGAAGAATAAACACACATGGATAACTAAAGCAACTCCTGGGAAAAAGTGGATGGGATGTATCACCTTTCACAACTTAAAACTGTACTACAAAGCAGTAGTCATTAAAGTAGTGTGGTATTCGAATAAAAACAGACATGTGGACCTATGGAATAGAGATGAATATCCTGATTACCATCCTCAAACACATGATCATTTAATCTTTGATAAAGATGCAAATAGTCTAAAATTTAGCAAGGAAAGCCTCTTCTACAAGTGGTGCTGGGAAAACTGGGCAGTGACATGTAAAAAAATGAATTTGGACCTCTGTCTAACACGATGTACAAAAATCAGATCAAAATAGATTAAAGATCTCAATATCAGACCTGAATCCATAAAGTTCAATGAAGAAAATATAGGAACAGCTCTCCACGACATTGATGCTAAAGGCATCTTCAAAGTTGAAACACCACTAACAAAGCAACCAGAAGCAAAGATAAACATATGAGAAGATATGAAAGTTTATCTTTATATATAAGATAAACTATATGAAACTAAAAAGCTTCTGCGCCTCATAAGAAACAGTGACCAAAATACAAAGACAGACCACAGAATGAGAAAGAATATTCACCCAATATTTATCGATAAGGGGTTAATATCCAGGGTATATCTGGTAACAGTAGAGCTTTATAAGAAGAAAACATCAAACCCCATCAAAAATGGGGAGAAGAAATGAACAGAAACTTCTACAAAGAAGATATTCTAATGGTCAAAAGGCATATTAAAAATGTTCATCATCTTTAATAATCAGAGAGATCATCTCACACCACAGAGACTGGCATATATCTAAAAGAGCAAGAACAAGTGCTGGCATGGATACCGGGAAAATGTAACTCTCATCCATTGTTGGTGGGAATGTCCACTGGTACAGCCTTTCTGGAAAACAATATGGACATTCCTCCAAACAATGGAAATTGAGCTCCCTTTGACCCAGCCATACCTCTCCTGGGACTATACCCTGGGAAGCCAAAAACACACATCAGAAACACCATCTGCACTTTTTGTTCATAGCAGCACTATTCACACTAGCCAGAATCTGGAAACAACCAGTGTTCCCGAAAACTGATGACTGGATAAGAAACTTTGGTACATCTACACAATGGAATACTATGCAGCTGTTAGGAAAAATGAAGTTATTTAATGTACCTATAAATGGATGGGCATGGAAAGGATCATGTTGAGTGAAATTAGTCAGAAGGAAAAAGACAGATATAGAATGACTGCATTTATTTGCATTGTACATATATATGTATATATATATATGTATATACAAACATACATACATATATATAATTCAATATTATCACTGTATCACTGTCTCCCTGTTGTTATTCGATTTGCTCGAGCAGGCACCAGTAATATCTCCATATGTCCTGTCACAAGCAAGTGTAGCCCAAGGGCATCTGCTTGCTCCAGGGACAGAAAGAGCCTCAAACCATTCTTCAGGTCATAGAATTGAGGTTAATAATTGTTACTAGTTTTGGGCATAACAAATAAAACACGGGTATCTTGCCAGGCTCTGCTGTGAATGCAATATTATATATATAATATGCATTATATATAATGCAATATACATATATAATGCATATATAATGCAATTATATTATATATATACATATTATGATGCCAATATCCAAGGTCAGGCGAATCATGGATCAGGAAGTTTTGTCAATGGTGGAAGTTACAACAAATGTGTGGGAGTCAGAGTTATGTAAGACAGAGAATAGAACAGTGTGCTAATAATTGTTGAAAATGCTAATATTAACCTAGAACAGAGCATTAAATACAGGCAAAAAGATATGCATGCAACCTCTAAATATATGTATTGTAATTCCACAATGTGTAAGGGAAGGAAGAGAAAGAGAGAGAGAAAGAGATAAAGAACCTGCCATAGAGGCAGGCTAGGAGAGAGGGGAGGGAATCAGGGACATGGTGGTGGGACATGGGCACTGGTGGAGGGATGGGTGCTGGAACACTTTATGACTGAAACCCAAATATGAACATCTTTGTAATTGTATATCTCATGGTGGACTAGAGCCATTACCGACTGGATCCCACGGGATGTCAAAAGATCACGTGGCCGCCCACCTACAAGATGGTCAGACTTCCTTGTCGAGACCTAGAAGGAACGTTTTGAGGCTCTTCATATTCCTGAATCAACCAGATGCCATTGGGCTACATTGGCACGTGATAGGGTCCAATGGAAATGTTACTGACGCCTGCTCGAGCAAATCGACGAATAACGGGATTCAAGTGATCAAGTGATCAAGTGATGGTGGAATAATAAAATATTTTATAAAAGAAATTCGGCCATCATTACTATTTTTTCCGTACTTCCTTTTTTTTTTTGTTTCCTCATATTTTTCTTTCTTACATTTGGATTTTTGGGTCACACTCAGCTGTGTTCAGGAATTATTTCTGGCTCTGTGTCAGGGATCATTCCTGGAGAAATGATATGTGCTATCTGGAATTGAACTGGGATTTTCTGTGTGCAAGGAATGCTCCTAGTCACTGTCCTATCCATTTCTCAAGTTCCCCCTTACTTCCTTCATTTACCTAGTTATTCTAGTCTCAGGGTAGATTTACTTGTGATTCTTTGAGTTAATTTGCTCCATTTCAGATTTGAATTAATATATATAATATAATTATTGATACCAAAGTATTATAGAAGATCTCCAAATGATAGAGTAAAATAATATGATAGTTGGGCATGTAGTTCAGCAGCAGACTACTTGCCTTGCATGTGTGAAGCCCTAAGATTTGATCTCTGGTATCACAAGAAAAAATGGTATTGAGGTAAAAAATTGTTTTCCCCTGGCATAATTGCAGGCATTTTTCTTAATCCATAGGGCATCAGGCAATGCCGTCTACTTCAACCATATATATCAACTGAACTATGAATAAATACACAGCAGAAGCATAATTTATCACTCACTTGAACTCTGTACTTTTTCAAATGATTATATTTCTGAAGAAACTTAGAGAAAATAAAGTATCTTCCCAGAAATGAGAGCATTCTCAGTGATAGATTAACCTCTACATTTTGAGAAGAACAAGACTTTTTCATCCTCTGTATAATATGGTCATGTTTTTAATGTTTTGCATTCCTTCTCAGTCATATAAAAATATAATTATAATGAAATAAACTGACAGAAGTTAATTATACAATACATAGTTTATTGTGATCATCATTGAAACAATGAAGTCACTGATAAATGATATTTTACTTTAAAATATGACTCTTATCAGCATTATAAAATTACATTAATATTCATTCAGTAGTTTAATAAATGTTTTAAAATTTTTCTGGAAAAGTGGTTTCTGAGTTATAATGATATTGTTGGGTCACTAATTTTATGATGTTATGCCATTAAATTTAAATTTCTAAGAAAATGTATTCATTCACCTAAACTTCAGTTCTGTGTATTAGAAACATCTTACTCATTTCAACTTAAATTTATCTGAGATTTTATTTTCCAAGTGGTAAAATCTTTACCATAAGACTTTATACTTGATATTTATTAACGTGAATTTTAAACCTAAGTGTCATAAATTCTGTGGCTTTAGAGTACTTTATTGTTTGTTTTCAATATTAGAAGGGAGATAATAGCAAATATTACAAAAGACTCCTGGTTAATTAACCTATATGTAAATAAAGCACATGTTGAGAGCAATGGGCGTTTAGAAAACTATTCATCATAATAAACCCCTCTTTCATTTAAAAACCATAATCTTTTATATGGATTTATGTATTTTACTTTTTATTTCATTGTTTAACTTTAGATTATATATGTAGGTGAAGTATTTGTTTTTATTTTCCTGTGACTTATTTTACTTATTTTCCCACACAGAGGAGTGAAAAATAGAAAACTCTCAAATTTCATTAATGAACAAGACATAACAGAAATGTTAAATGCTGTAAGAGACCACTCTAAATAATTATATGCTAACAAATTATTTATGTATTGCAAGCCACAATGTGTAAGAGAAGGAAGACAGAGAGAGAGAGAAAGAGAGAGAGTGAGAGAGAGACAGAGACAGAGAGAGAGAGAGAGAGAGAGGCAAAGTGCTTGCCATAGAGGCAGACTTGGAGGAGGGGGAAGGAATCAGGAGACATTGGTGGTGGGAAATGGGCATTGGTGGAGGGATCGGTGCTGGAACACTGTATGATTAAACCAAGACATGAGAACATCTTTGTAATTGTATAATAAACAAACGTCAAATAAATAAATAAATTCTTATATGTTAACAAATTGAATTTATTATGATAAATAAAGAGTTCCTTAAAAGATTCAAACCTCCTCGATAAATTATGAATGGTTTGAGAATATGAATAGATAATTAATAAGGAAATCTGATCAACAACCAAGAATACCCCAGTAGGTAAAAATTCAGGATCAAGTATCATTTCTGGTATATTCTATTATTCCAGAGAATTTGGGTACAACGAAAGAACTCAAAGGAGTACATCACATACCTTATAACAAAAAACCCTGGTTTTGATCCCATGGTGCCTATGTGTATCCTATGTTGACTGATAACTCTGAGTTTTACCCTAGTAGTCTCCAAGAGAGCTAAATCTTCAAGCATAATTGGGCTCAGGTAGTAATCCACGGCTAAATTCTAATAAAAAAACAAACAAACACTGACCTCAGATGCTGGATCACATATTGATGGCAGCAGCTTCGTATGTCTCCCAACACTGTGAGAAATTACTCCAAATTAAAATAACCAAAATAATTAGTAGCAATTATTTTACAAAACAAAACTTTTATAAGTATCAAAGAGGGATAAATACTTCCTAATTCATTTTACAAGGTCAGCATTATAACATTATATAAAACAAGAGAAGGAAACTTCAGGAAAATTTGAGACCTAGATGCCTAATATGTCTCAGTGTATAAGTGATAAACCGCAAATTGACACACCAAAAATTAAACAATAAAATAAAGTCATACATCATGTAAAGTCAAATTTATTCCAAGTAACATTTTCTACACACAGAAGAAACAGCTAAAAGGACAAAGAACCTCTGACTCTGGGCACATCTCTTCAACTACACTGTTCTCCCTGCATTAACATACACCTCAGAGAACTGGGCCCTACAAAAGCAGGATGAGAACGAAAACGGGTCTCCAAAAGAGGATTCAAAAGAGTTATGCTTGGAATATCATGCCTCATTCAAGTGAGAGAAGGAATCCAGAGTTCCGACCTCTGTCAACGATCCAGATTCAGGGATACTGTCTCATTTGCCAAGGCATCAAAAATCAGATGGGCTGGACATGTAATGTGATTTGGAGATGACCGCCGGACTATGGCTGTTACCGACTGGATCCCACGGGATGTCAAAACATCACATGGCTGCCCACCTGCAATATGGTCAGACTTCTTCCTCAAGACCCAGAAGGAACGGTTTGAGGCTCTTCGTATTACTGATGCAACCATATGCCATTGGGCTACACTGGCATGTGATAGGGTCAAATGGAAATATTACTGGCTCCTGCATGAGCAAATCGATGAATAATGGGATGTCAAGTGATCAAGTGAACATTTTCTAGGGATACATTGACAAATGATTCAGCATTTGCAAATCCAATAGCACAATGGTTTTCTTAATAGTGACACAAAAATTACCTGACAAAATTCAGTACTATACATGACAAAAAACTTAAGAAAGTGAATTTATAATGAAAATATTTCAACATAATAAATGCCATGTATAACAAGTCCACAATTAAGGTATTCAGTGGTCCAACACTGAAAACTATTTTTTTTTAATTTTTTTTATTTTTAAAATTACAAAGATATACAATTAAAAAGTTCATATTTGGGTTTTGGTCAAACAGTGTTGCAGCACCCATCCCACCACCAGTGCCCATCTCCCACCACCAACGTCCCCGGTTCCCTCCCCCTCCCCCAGCCCTGCTCCATGGCAGGTTCTTGGTTTCTTTCCATTTCTCTCTCTTTCTCTTTTCCTTCCCCTCGAGACTATGAATTACAGAACATACTTTTAAAGGGTTGTCATGTAACACTGAAAACTATTGCTCTCAAATCAGGATGAAGGAAAGTGTGCCTAATCCCACTAAATTTATTTGTCATGTTATTTAACTTCCTGTTAGAACAATTTGGCAAAGAAAAGAAACAAAACTTAAGATCCAACAGGAAAAATTAAAATTGTCACTTTTTACATGTCATGTAAAACCCTACAGCTGCACTAAAACAAACAAGAAACTCAATATCATTGCAAAATACAAAAATAAGGCAAGTATGTTGTCATATATGTATCACCAAGGAAAAAAATTAAATAATCCAATTTATAGCAACCTAAAAGAATGAATTGCCAAAGAACAAATTATACCAGTGCAAAGGTATTATTGATACCTTTGATTATCTATGCATCACAATTAAAGAATAATAATGGCATTTCTATTGCTGATTAGCCAATTACACACTTTTTTCTGATTTTCATAATCATTCTAATCTATTTCTGTGATACCTGAAAACCCTTAGCTAATATCACTATTTTTTAAATAAAATATTAGTGTATGCTGTTTAAAATGACTTGGAATATTAAACTTATAAACTCATATGGCTCATACATAGGACAGAAAATACATATGAAGAATAGTGTCTAGATTCAGAGACTGAGAAATTGATAAATTACTCTGTTCTTTTTGTCTTAAAATAATGACCTTACCCTATGTATACTCAGAAGTAAGTACAGTAGCCTCACTCTTCTGTGTTTAATATTTCTTATAATAGCAGAAGACTTATCTTTTGTCCACTAGCCAGGCAAATGGAATGGATTATGTTTACTTGCTCATCCACTGAAGTGGAGTATATGTTTGAAACTCAACTTCTAAGTCAAATAAAGATACTATTAGCTGAAGTTCACTAAAATTAAATCAAACTTATAATCAACCATGTTTGTATTTCAAAATTATAGAGTATAAAAGAATCAATAAAAGCAAGTAAGTTTATGGGATTGAAAAAGCATTATTTTTGTGTTTTTATACAGCTTTGGAATACAAAAGATTTTCTAGAAGAAAGAGAACTTAGTTTAGATATCAGCTTTTAAACAGAATAAACTTGATAACAGCGATCTTCACTTACTCAGCATACCTTGTTATGAAATTAGAATGCTTACAGAAGATATATAGTAAAGTCTCACTTGCACTACAAAATAAATGACAGGCTTTGTCAAGTATGTGGTACACTGTTAATTGACAACAAGTCTCAGTTTACATTTAAAACAATAAATGATAGAGATGAGATTGAATAGTACAGCTTTTGTGCCATACAACTAACCCAGGTTTGATCCATTACATACCATATGCTCCTCTGAGTCCTCCAGGAGTGATGCCTGGAGCAAAGAACCAGGAGGATCTTGAGTACTATCAGGTGTCGGGGATGCCACCGGGGTCCCCAAAAGTGCCGGGAAGCGAGTTCCCTTCTACCTCCGAAGCCAGTGGGGAATGGATGAAGACTCAGGAATCTGAAGCAGTTTTAAAAGGCTTTACTTATCACAGGTTCAGGCATACAAGTCAGCAATAGGAGAAACCCTGTGCTTAGGATTCCCAGCTAGAACCCCAGACACATGTAGGCCAAGATGGCGGCCACCACGTGTTAAGGCCCTGTAAAGAGGAGACAAAGACAAGACTCCCAAGAAGGGTGCAAGCTCACAAAGAAGAGAGCCCAGAGAGAGAGAGAGAGAGAGAGAGAGAGAGAGAGAGAGAGAGAGGAAGCAGGCTGGTTTTATACCCTTGCAACTCAGACCTCCCACTATTATGGGAAGCAGGAAGGGTTAAATGCCCTTAGGGGGTAATTTCTCCCAGCACCTCACCTAGGCTCTATTATATGCTAATGTTTTGAGACAAGATCTGCCAGGAAATGCCTTTATAGGGTAGAGAAGGGGTTACTGAGATGGCATGTCTCTGTCTTCCCGTTCATCATCGATTTGCTCGAGCGGGCACCAGTAACATCTCCATATGACTTGTCTCATGCAAGTAAAGCCCAAGGGCACCTGCTTGCTCCAGGAATATAGAGCCTCAAACCATTCCATCAGGTCATGGGAATGAGGTCTATAATTGTTTCTGGTATTTGGCATATCAAATACGACACGGGTAGCTTGCCAGGCTCTGCTGTGCGGGTAGCATACTCTTGTAGTCATCTCAAAACCCAGCATTTATTGATGAACCGCGTGGCCGCTTGTGGGCCGCGAGAGCCGGGCAGTGATAGACTGGTTTGCTGGGTGGAGTTCTGACAAGGAGGAAGTCCGGATGTGGAAAATGGAGGTCTTCATGGAGTGGAGGGTTGTCTGGCTTATTGTGAGGCTCTGCTGGGGTGGCGGGCCAGGGCTAGAACCTGCCATCCCTCCTGGGCACCTCGTGAGCAGCTGGGCACAGTGAGAGCCAGTAGCAGCTCTGCCCCATGTCTGTCTCTGGATCAGCATACCTGGGCCGGATTAAAAAAGACTGCAGCAGGGTGGATCTTGATGAGCCGGGCTGAGAGAGGCTGGTCTGCTGGGTGGATTGTGAAATTGATTTGCTCTTTTTTTAAAGTGATTTGCTCTTTTTTAAAGTGTTTTTTTTTTTTTTTGCTTTTTTGGGTCACACCTGGCAATGCTCAGGGATTACTCCTGGTTCTTCACTCAGGAATCTCTCCTGGCGGTGCTCGGGGACCATATTAGATGCCAGGGATCGAACCTGGGCCGACATAGGCTGGCCACATGCAAGGCAAATACCCTACCTGCTGGGCTATCCCTCCGGCCCTCTTTTTTAAAGTTTTTTTTGCTTTATGGTCACACCCAGCAATGCTCAAGGGTTACTCCTGGCTCTGTACTGAGGAATTACTCCTGGTGGTTCTTGGGGGACCATATGGGATGTCGGGGATCGAACCTGGGTTGGCTGCATGCAAGACAAACACCCTACCTGCTGTGCTATTGCTCCGGGCCCCCACCCCGACATCACTTTCTCCTTGGCCTGAAGCAGCAGCTGCCTGCGGCTTTCTTGGCCTGAGCTCTGACTTTCCGGGAGCTTCCACAAGCCAAGCTGGATGACTCTGAGCAATGACTTTCATCATTGTTTTAATGATTATCTGAAATTCATTAAAGAATCAGAAACACTGATACCATGTCTCACATTTTCTCAGAAACAGATATAAATACAAGATCAGAGCAAGACTATGCAAAGACAGCTGGTTAAGATTAAAACTAATCTCTAATTAATTAAAAAGATAAATAGTCCTACAAAAGTATTAGACCTCTTAACAACACTGACAATGTTAAGGTTTAATGGCTCTCTAAATCTAATCCTAAAAATGAAAGGTCCCTATCCCTCAATTATGGAGCAACTCTCCACTATTCTAAACCAAATACAGTAATTGTAGGGGCCAGAGTGACAACACAGTGGGTAGAGCATTTACCTTGCACGTAGCCGACCAGAATTTGATTCCCAGTACCAAAGACTAATACTAATGCCAGTTAAATATTTCTCCAAGCCTTCACAAGTCTCATCTATTTCACGGTAGTTTTGTATTTTAGTTGCCTTTGAGTTATCAGGGAACCATGCTTGCTTGCTTGGAGGCAAACAGCATTTCTCTCTGGCCTAATTACTTAGAGATCCAACTTGGCCAGGCAAATACGCTGGTAAAATCTAGCTAGTCCCACGATGATTGTGGTAGCATGAGAAAATATTTATACCAGCTAGTACAGAATACATGGTCAGATAAACTGCCACATTTAGACTCTCCCCTTATCTACGAAGTGATTTTCAGGAGGCAATCCAGAGCAGATGCAAAGGCTCTTAGAGGAGTCCTGCAACAATCAGGTGTGACAAATAAATGATAAATAAATCAACTGTAGACCAGTAAAAATGTAAAAATGTTTTGTATTAAATGAAACTACAAAAAAAATTGAAGACTATGAAATTTTTTTTTTGAAAACAGGAGTTTGATAGAAAAGACGAAATCTTATATAACATGTGCAAAAATTTATAGCAAGTCAGTTTGTGACATTTAAAATAGGTGATACTGGAAATAATGGAATATTGCTTAGTCAGGAATTTAAATGTTTGTTTTTATTAAGGATATTTTCCCTCACAGTTCAAAAGAAAACATCAGATAGGCACTGTTTAAAATACTTATTTACTTGTCTGTTCTATGTAAGTCTAAATCCATGTGATTCTATCACATTGCCTCAGTCTATTGCTTGTAACCATAGACCTACAATTTAGATTTAGTCACCCTGTGGATTGATCAGAAAGACAGACCCCATTCTTCATGGTTTCTCAACAATCCATACCTTGGATGCATTGCTTGAAGCCATGATACTGTTCATCCTTAAAATATTTCTTCTGCCCTCTCTGCTTGAACTTATCCTCTTCAATTCTGATTCAAAACCTCCTTAGGAATCCTGCTGCCATCCTCTCTTTACAAATCTCCAGCCCAGCAGCGTTTCATTAATAGTCATCTCTGTAATAGCAAAGACGTGGATGGGAATGCTGTTTTCTATTCAAATTTGTTAGATCTCATGGGTGATAATGCTCAAGCAGATTGATTCAAAGTCTGTGAATGTTTCATGTTTTTAAAGGCATTGAGAAGGTCTGAGATTCATGTGACTTTACTTTTGCTTTCAGTTCCCTGTCTCTAAGCCAATTCTTCCCAAATTTTCCATTTTGTGTATGGATACATAGTTTTGGATGGTGAGTTTGCCATCTCTGAAGCAAACTAGTCTTTCACATCTGTAATTTGGTTTGTGCTCACACAAAATTTTGTAAACTTGGAATCTAAACAATATTTTAATTAGCAGTGATGGAAGAGGCCAGAACTAGAAATGTACCTTTTTTAACATTGACTATTGGATGCTAGTTTATCTTTTCATACTAGTCAGTTATGCCAGTCTGTAAAATAAAAGAGAATGTATAGTTTTCATAAAAGTTTAAAACTGAAGAGATCATTAGTAGCCATTTATTCTATATTTTTCTTTTTACAGATAAAAAACTAAAGCTGCTAGTAAAGCATTATATTTTAATATTATTATCACAGCTATGACTATTACTGAGTATACATTGTTCCAGCTATCAAAAGTGAAGAAAGATAGTTGTGTTGAAGTACTCTGAAATAGCATGATTGTGAAGACAGAGAAGAATATAGCTAATCTGTCTTTCACAGTGGTGACAATAACAAAGGATATGTAAGAATTATGTTTTGGAAGAAACCTGACAAAAGATAAAAATGACAAAGTTTCAACATTACTTAGGAACATGAAAAGTGTAAAATAGTAATTATGCATATTGAGTTGAAAAAAGCAGACTCATGTTCTCATCTTTCCAGTCCATTCAGTATACATCTTTAACCTGTCAGACTCAATACCAGGAGATATTAATGACAGGAAGAAGAGAAACAGGCAAATGAGTTAAAAAATATGATCATATGCAGGGGAGAAAGGGACTCTCATCTATTGTTGGTGGGAATGTCAACCGGCACAGCCTTTTGGAAAACAATATGAACATTCCTCAAAAGACAAGAAATTGAGTTCCCATTTGACCCAGCCTACCACTCCTGGGAATATACTGTTGGATGACAGATCTAGCTAATCTAGGAGCTTTGTTGTTTTGCTATTCACAGCTTAATCTAGTTAAGCCAAGTTTCGTTCTAATGAGACCTCTCTTCTAAGTAAACACTGTTAGAGGGTGTGACCTGACCATTACAAAGTCACCTTGATTGAATAACTTCTGACTTATATATCTACTAAGACTTCTATGTTTTCTAGATTGGGCACAGCTCCTCTTTATACCCACTGCACCCAGCATGGGACAGTTAGAATTTACCAGGAGACTACCACCCTGGCTACGATGAGACTATAGGAAGACTATAGGAAGAATCATACTAGTTTGCTCTAAGCAGGCGAGCGTAACCCTTTCAGTACACGAGATCAAGATACTCAGAATCACCCTGGTGCAGATTATAATAAGAAGGACCTTGTGGGTACCATCTAGATTACATGAAGCCCATGAAATTAAGATGTATTACTTTATATCAGCCCCCCCCACCTCTCTCTTTCCTGTGTTTTACATAAGAGATAATCTCGGGATTAGTCTTTGGAGTAACCTTTGTTTATACCTGCAATAGGGTGTGGCACTGCTCTTCTACACTCTGTTCAGGGTTCTTTGTTGACATGACCCTCCCTGTCATAAACCGGATTATTTTGGTGTATATAAGGGGACTGACTTGAGGCCCCTTCCCTTTTGCTTTCTGCTTTTGGCTCCCTGCGGCTTTTGGCTTTTGGCTTTTGGCTTTTGGCTTTGTGCTCTTTGGCCTTTTGTTCTTTCTTCTGGGTAGGACTCATCTCGGGTGAGATCCTCTCTCTTTGGTGGCAGACTTAGGCTCTTTTGTATGGTCTAAGTTTGGACCAGAGTTAGAGTTTGTTCATTATATTGGAGTGCTGTGGAAGAGCTTTTGTACTATTAAAAGCCTTTTTTGGAACAGCACCGGATACGTGAGTTTTCGTCTGTTCCCCGGCATCCTCAGAGGTAAAGAGAACTTCTGTCCCGACACTGTCAGGGACCCCGCGGCATCCCCGAAAATATACCCTGGGAGGCCAAAAACACACAACAGAACCACCATCTGCAGTTTTATTTTCATAGCAGCACTATTCACAATAGCCAGAATCTGAAAACAAAAAGAGTATGCGAGAACTGGTGACTGGATAAAGAAACTTTGGTATATCTACACATGAAATACTATGCAGGTGCTAGGAAAAATAAAGTTATGAAATTTGCCTATAAATGGATGGATATGGTTGGACATGGAGAAGATCATATTGAGTGAAATTACCCAGAACGATAAAGACAGATATAGAATGACTGAATTGATTTGCATGATATATATGGCATGATATATAATTTTTTTTACAATTACAAAGATATACAATTAAAAAGTTCATATTTAGGTTTTGGTCATACAGTGTTCCAGCACCCATCCCTCCACCAGTGCCCATCTCCCACCACCAACGTCCCTGGTTCCCTCCCCCTTCCCCAGCCCGCCTCCGTGGCAGGTTCTTTATTTCTTTCCCTTTCTCTCTCTTTCTCTTTTCCTTCCCTTCCAGACTATGGATTACAGGACATACATTAAAGGGTTGTCATGTATATCTTTTTTCCTCTATTTAATGCTCAGTTCTAGGTTGATATTAGTACCCTTGACAATTGTTAGCACACTGTTCCATTTTTTGTCTTACCTAGCCTCTGACTCCCACATGTTTGTGATAATTTCCACCTTTGACAAGACCTCCTAATATATGTTTCACTAGACCTTGGATATTGGTATCATAATATGTACATATATTTATGTTATGCAAATAAATGCAGTTATTCTGTATCTGTCTCTCCTCTTCTGGCTAATTTCGTGAGTGATCATTTGATATCCAGTGGGATCCAGTTGGTAATGGCTCTAGTCCAGCCGTTGTCTCCAAATCGTTTTACATGTCCTTCCCATCTGATTTTCGATGCCTTGGCAAACAAGACAGTGTCCCTGAATCTGGATATTTGACGGAGGTGGGCACTCAAGATTCTTTCTCTCACTTGAGTGAGGTGTGATATTCCAAGCATAGCTCTTTCAATTCCTCTTTAGGAGACCCTAATAGCGTTCTCATCCTGCTTTCATAGGGCCCTGGTCTTTGAGGCGTATGTTAATGCGAGAGAAGGGTGGAGTCTAAGAGATGTGCCCAGAGCCGGCAGTTCTTTGCTCCTTTAGCTATTTCTTCAATGCTCTTGAAGGCGTTCCTTGCCACTCTCTTCCTCCTGTGCAGCTCAGGTTTTATGTCGTTCATCATGTTGAGTTCTCTACCTAGGTACACATAACTGCTACATTCAGAGATGTTTGTTCTGTTAAGAGTGAATGGGACCTCTGGATCTAGTTCATTTTTCATGAACATTGTTTTATTGAGATTCAACTGTAGACCTATCTTTCCACATTTTCAATCGATGTCAGCTAGCATTTCTGCCGCTTGGCTAATATTTGGTGTTATTAGAATGATGTCGTCAGCGAAGTGGAGGTGGTGTAGTTGCCAACCGTCCATCTTCACTCCCATACTTTCCCATTGTAATTGTCGCATGAAGTTTTTATATATATAAAAAAAATCTTTTTGCCTGTATTGAATACTCAATACCAGTTCTAGACTGATATTATCACTTCCGACAATTATTAGCTCAGTGTTCCCTATTCCATCTTATCTAACCTCTGAATCCCACACATTTGTGGTAGATTCCACCTTTGATAAGAACTCCTGATCCTTATTTTGCCTGGCCTTGGATATTGGTTTCACACTGTATATATATATATATATA
Organism: Cryptotis parvus; assembly: GCA_021461705.1. Lineage (NCBI taxonomy): Eukaryota > Metazoa > Chordata > Mammalia > Eulipotyphla > Soricidae > Cryptotis > Cryptotis parvus. The sequence goes on from JAJIBD010004870.1 coordinate 46,369, forward strand.
TATATATATATATATATACACACACACATATATATACACACATCTATAATAATATGTATATATCTGTATGTACATCTATGAATATACAGTATATATACAGTATATATTATATGTATATATACTGTATATAGCATACTTATAGTATACATAGTATATATACTGTATATAATATAGTATATATAGTATATACTATTATACTATTATACTATATATAATATAGTATATACTATTATACTATTATACTATATATAATATAGTATAATAGTATAATAGTATACTATTATAATATATAGTATATAATACTATATACTATTATACTATTATAATATAGTATATATACTATATTATATGTAGTATATAGTATATATACTATATATACCATATATACTGTAGTATATATACTATATAGAGCATATATACTGTATATCACTTCATCACTTGATATTCCATTATTCATTGATTTGCTAAAGTGGGCACCAGTAAAATTTCCATTTGACCCTATCATGGGTCAGTGTAGCCCAATGGCATCTGGTTGCTTCAGGAATATGAAGAGCCTCAAACCCTTCATTCAGGGTCTTGACAAAGAAGTCTGACCATCTTGTAGGTGGGCGGCCATATGATCTTTTGACGTTCCATGGGATTCAATCAGTAACGACTCTAGTTCAGTGGTCATCTTCAAATCGCATTACATGTCCAGCCCATCTGATTTTCAATGCCTTGGCTAACAAGACAGTTTCTTGTCTGAAGTGGATGGGAAGAGAGAGACCCACCCAAGCCAGACTCAGCTAATTTGCAACCCCGGAAGAGATCCAGACCCATCCACTTCAGACCCACAGCTGTGCTGCTCGACCCGCCCCATGTAGAAGCAACCCATGGAGATGACCTCCCGGTAAGGGGCTCAGCCATCCCCTGGCCAAGTCCAACATTGCTCCAACAGTTTGCTCTCATGAGCGGGGAGAGACCATACTGGCCGGACTAGGAGTGGAGTTTTGGGCCCTGCCCTTTCCTCCGCCTCCATGCCAGTTGCCCCGGAAGAGAGACCCACACCAGACCCACATGTCCCTTGGCGTGCGGCCACTTTGCGACTGCGTGATATTTTTATAGGATACTGAATTTTGCATAATGTTCTTCCCAATTTCTTTCACATTTATACATAGTAAACAGTTATAGACATGCTTTAACTGATACCAGTAAGAGTGGCAAGAAGCGAGAGCAAACCACACATCCTGCAGTTAGTCATTCTCAACATGCAGACTCCATAGTTCCTCAGAGCTCCATCCAAAGAGAAAACCTGATCTTCCCCCTTTAAGTTTCATCAGTAAATGCTCAAGTTGAGAGCCTTTTACTGATACTATGCAACCTACAAGGTAAAGCCTGCCAAGCTACCATATTTTATTTACTTTTTATGCCAAAGACTAGTAACTATTATGGACCTCAAATGGTTTTGGGCTTCTCCTGTCCCAGGAGCAAGTAGATGCCCTTGGGTTGCACTTGCTTGTGACAGGACTAATGGAGATATTACTAGTGCCCACTTGAGCAAATCAATGAACAATGGGAAGACAGTGATACAGTGAAGGCCCTAAGGGCAGAAACCAGATATTGGCTCTGCTCATATGGGTATACCCAAAACATCTGTGCTTTTTTGGAGCTAAGATGAGTCAGAAATTGCCTGGTCTTCTGATCTCCGATCTCCAGGATATGTAAATCAATGATCATTACCTTGCAAATGTTACCTTGCAAATGGTAAATCTATGATTGTCATTTTTTGTGAATATGTTATCTGCTGCAATGGCCCAGGAGCTTGCAAATGCCTGGTGATTTGTGCTTGTACCCTCTTCACCCAAATATTGTATAAAAGGTTTAAACTGTTTTCAGTACATGGAGTACAGCTATCCAGAACTTCCCGCTACATTGGTGTCATTCTTTCTTTCTTTCCTTTCTCAGTAGCAGCAACAAGGCAGAGTTTCTCCAAAGTCCATCCATCTCCTTTTTCTGCAGGGATGAAGTCCAGCAAGATCTAGGTCTTCCTCATTTGTGCTGGGGCTGGTGGCCAAGGTACCCGATAGTTGTCTTCTTAAACTTCGCAGTCTTTTCTCCCCATTGCATGAAGTAGAATTTTGCATGAAGAAGATGGTGGTCCAATCCTGTTTGGAATTTTGGGATGACAGCAAATTTGGTCAGGCAAAACAGTTGATTGAATAAGATGTAGTAAATTTCATTGTGGAACTGTCCACCAGAAGATTCCCATGTCCAACATTTTGATTCAGCCTTCTGGAACTGTGAGTTTCAATGAATGGTCTTGGTGGACATGATGAACTCAGATAGTCTCTCACCCTGTTCGTTCCATTCTAGGCCATGGGTCCCATTGTGGAGTTCTTTGGCCGAACTTCTCGGTCCTATCTTGGTATTAAAATCACCAACTATGATCTTGTAGAAGGTGTGACTTTCTTTTATAGAGCTCCTCCAGTTCCATGTAGAATTTCTCAATTTTTTTTTCCTTGTATGTGGATGTTGGTGTGTAGACAACAAACATAGAAACTGCCGGTAGTGGACCACATCTCTTCAAGTGTAATAGGCCAATCCAGTTTGTTAGGCATTCAAATGAATCAATGCTCACGGCCATGTTCGTGTTGACAAGGACACCAACACCACTGATGCCTCTTCCGTCTCATGTTCCAAGGACTAGTTTTTTCTCTGGTGTCAAAAATGGATTGATGTGATTGACTCCTTCCATTCGGTCAGACCAATGATGTCGTACTTGATCTTTTGTGCTTGCACCATCAGGTCCTCGACACATGCTTCTTTGTTTTCATATACTAGAAAGAATTTGGAGTGTTCCGTGAATTTATCCCATGTTTTCTAGACTTCCCTTGGCCCTGCTTTATTTTATTGCTTCTATTGTTATTATTGAAGCATTTTCAACAGTTATCTTGGCATAGTATTTCTCCTCTAAGATTATGCATAGGTGAATCAAAAGTAAAATGTTTATTTAGAAAATTATAATGTCATCATCACACCAAAAATTGGTAATATTTTTAAGACCAAGTCGAATATTCCATTGTTATTAAAAATGTCTTTTGGAAAAGGTATTCAAATAATGATTGCTCCTTGTCTTTGATTACAATGTTTCTTAAAACATATAAATTCTAGAATAATCTGACTATCCTCATTTTTTTTCTTTATTTATACAAACTTGATGCAACCTCATATTTCTCTCTAAACTTGTTTTCTGAACAGATGTAGCAGTCTTGTATAGTGTCATCTAACCCCTTTCTTTAGCTCTGCATTTGTTGTATATTAGATATTTGTCTAACTTATCATTGACTACATTGATCACTTGATCACTTAAATCCCGTTATTCATCGATTTGCTTGAGTGGGCACCAGTAATATTTCCATTGGACCCTATGACGTGTCAATGTAGCCCAATGGCATCTGGTTGATTCAGGAATATGAAGAGCCTCAAACCGTTCCTTCAGAGTCTTGACAAGGAAGTCTGACCAACTTGTAGGTGGGCAGCCATGTGATCTTTTGACATCCTGTGGGATCCAGTCAGTAATGGCTCTAGTCCAGCGGTTGTCTCCAAATCACATTACATGTCCAGCCCATTTCATTTGCTATGCCTTGGCAAATGAGACAGCTCCCTGAATCTGGAATAGCGACGGAGGTCAGAACTCTGGATTCCTTCTCTCACTTGAGTGAGGCGTGATATTCCAGCATAGCTCTTTCGATTCCTCTCTGGGAGACCGGATAGCTTTCTCATCCTGCTTTCGTAGGGCCCAGATCTCTGAGGCATATGTTAATGCAGGGAGAGACCGTGCCCGGAGCCAGAGGTTCTTTGTCCTTTTAGGTATTTCTTTGATGCCTTTGAAGGCATTCCATGCCGCTCTCTTCCTCCTGCGCAGCTCAGGTTTTAGGTCGTTCATCATGTTGTCTTCTCGACCTAGGTACACATAACTGCTGCATTCAGAGATGTTTGTTCCATTGAGAGTGAATGGGGCCTCTGGAACCAGTTCATTCTTCATAAACATGGTTTTCTTTAGATTCAACGCAGACCTATCTTTCCACATTCTCCATCGAAGTCAGCCAGCATTTGTGCCACTTGGCTAATGTTTGGTGTTATTAGAAAGATGTCATAAGCGAAGCGGAGGTGGTGTAGTTGCCGACCATCTATCTTCACTCCCATTCTAATTGACTTCCCATTCTAATTGTTGCATGATGTTCTCGATGGTGGCGCTGAAGAGGTTTGGTGAAATGGTATCAACCTGTCGAACCCCTCTTTTCACATTAATGATCACTTCTTTGTAGAATGGTGAGATCCTGGTGGTGAATCTGTAATACAGTTCACGAAGGATCTTGATGTATTGGGTTTGAACACCCTGTTTGGCTAGGGCTACAATGACTGCTTCAGTCTCCACAGAATCAAAGGCTTTCTATAAATCAATGAACGTTAGACAGAGCAGCATCTTGTACTCCCTACAAACCTCAATGAGCTTGGTTACTGTGTGGATATGGTCGATTGTGCTGAATCCTTTCTGGAAGCCTGCTTGCTCGCATGGTTGTCCTTCATCTAGTGTTCTGCTAATCCTGTTCAGGATGACTCGTGTAAACAGCTTGTAGATGACGGACAACAGGCAGATGGGGTGATAGTTGCCGATGTCGTGAATGTCTCCCTTCTTGAACAGTAGAACTGTCCTGCTGGTTTTCCATTGGGAGGGCACCTTGCATTCAGACAGGTAGCGTGTGAAGAGCCGAGCTAGTGTATTGATGAGTCCCGACGGCAGATTCTTCAGGTGTTTGGGTCTGACTTTGGGCCTGGTGCTACAGATACCAATTCTTAAAAATTATCACGATCACGATCTTCCCGTTGATCATCTATTTGCTAGAGCGGGCACCAGTAATATCTCCATATGTCCTATCTCATGCCAGTAGAGCCAGGGGCATCGACTTGCTACAGGAACATAAAGAGCCTCAAACCATTATATTAGGTCATGGGAATGACCTAATATAATTGTTACTGGAATTTGGCATATCATATACAACACGAAAAGCTTGCCAGGCTTGTCGAGCGGGAGGCAAACTCTTTTTAAACACCTCCAAATAAAGCATTTATTGATGAACCGCACGGCCGCTTGCGGCGGCGAGCCGGGCTGTGATGGGCTGGTCTGCTGGGTGGAGTTCTGACGAGGGGGAAGTCCAGAAGTGGAAAATGGCGGCACCCAGCGGAGTGACGAGGGGTGGTCTGGCTTGTTGTGAGGCTCTGCCGAGGTGGTGGGCCAGGGCTAGAACCCGCCATGCCTCCCGACTGCCTCATGAACGGCTGTGCACAGGGAGAGCAAGGAACAGCTCTGCCCCATGTGTGAGAGTCTCTGGACCAGCATACCTGGGCCGGATTGAGGAAAAAAGCTGCGGCAGGGTGGGTGTCAGTGATCCGGGCTGTGATGGGCTGGTCTGCTGGGTGGAGTTCTGACGAGAGGGAAGTCCAGAAGTGGAAAATGGCGGCACCCGTGGAGTGAGGAGGGGTGGCCTGGCTTGTTGTGAGGCTCTGCCGAGGTGGTGGGCCAGGGCTAGAACCCGCTATGCCTCCCGACTGCCTCATGAACGGCTGTGCACAGGGAGAGCAAGGAACAGCTCTGCCCCATGTGTGAGAGTCTCTTTTATTATATGTTATATATGTTATTATATAACTTTTATTAATGACTTTTATTAATGACTTTTATTATCTTTTGTATAATTTTGTAAAAATTATACAAAAACATTATATATATATATATATATATATATATATATATATATATATATATACCTTAATATGGTCATTTGGAAATTACTTACAGCATAGTGATATTGATAATGCTTTCAGGAGACAAAGTCAGGAGACAAAATCTGAGAAAACTTGATAAAATGAATCATGATGTATGATGGTTTGGTATCCAACTTGTGATCATTAGGACAGAAGTCTTAAACAAAGAATTGAATAAAAAAATACTTAAAATCATGAATATATTATTATGAAGACAACTTATGATAGTTTATTTGATTAATAACTGCTATAAGACTACATGTATGTCTTATTTAAACAACTGTTATTTGGAACTTATTTCATTTGCAGCCAAATGCAATACTAATTCAACTTTTATATTCCCCTTTAACAAAAAGTTTTCCTAGCATCAGAAAAGCCATCCTGGTTATTTATTTGATCCAAAATCTATTCTGAGTAGTCATTGTAACAACCTGATCTCTTTAGTAAGATATCAAATCTATGTCCTGTATTTTAATTTCTTAACCTTAGAAATGTGAATATTATTAGAACATAAAATGACTTTTATTCTACATAAAATATGTTTATACTACATGAACTAACTCAGGTAAAAAATTTAGATATATGGGAGCATCTGGTATGTAGTTTAAAGAGTAATAACTACCTGCTCTCTTCACATAATCCTAACATATCATTGAAATTTGCACCACAGAGAAGCAATAATATATATGTATGTATATATATATATATATACAAACACACATATAATAATTACATACATTATATGATATGTGACATATCATATGTAATATATATTATATTTATCATGTATATGATATCACTTGCATCACTTCACTTGTCTTCCAGTTGTTCACCTACTTCCTCAAGTGAACCAGTAACATTTCCATGTCATATGTCCTGCTGTGTGCTAGTGTAGCCAAAGGGCATCTGCTTGCTCCAGGAACAGGAAGAGCCTCAATTCATTCCATCAAGTCATGGGAATGACGTATTTAGTATTACTTGTTTTTGGCATATCAAATACAACACGGGTAGATTGACATGCTCTGCTGTGAATGTATATGATATGTATTTTTTTAATCAAGACCTTCACAATCATATTTTCATTGTCATTTATTACATAGTAGCCATCAAAGGCACGCTCAAGTGAAGCAATTAAAAGCCTGAAATTTTACACAGGACTCAATTTTTTCACAAAAATAAATTATAGTACAGAACTAAAGACTAAATAACAGTCAATTATCCAAGGTCAGACAAAACATGGATCAGGAGGTCTTGTCAGTGGGTGGAATCTGCCACGAGTGTGATGGACTAAGAAGTTAGGTAAGACAGAGAAGGGAACAATGTGCTAATAATTGTTTGAAATGATAATACCAGTCTAGAACTGAGCATTGAATATAAGAAAAGGGATATACATGATAATTTCTAAATGTACATATTGCAAGCCACAATGTATAAGAAGAGAGACGGACAGACAGAGAGAAGGGGAGAAAGAGAGAGAGAGAGAGAGAGAGAGAGAGAGAGAGAAGAGAGGCAAAGTTCTGCTATAGAGGCAGACCAGGGGAAGGGAAAGGGAAGGGAATCAGGGAACATTGGTGATGGGATATGGGCAACTAGTGGAGAGAAGGCTGCTGGAACACTGTATGACTGAAACCCAAACCTGAACATCTTTGTAATTGTACATCTGTAGTATAATAAATTTTGTATATCTGTAGTATAATAAATTTTTAAATGTCATTTATGATGAATATAGAGACAGAAGTTCAGAATTTTTTAAATGAAAGGAAAAGGAGACTATTTCAGATCTATAAATAGTATTTCACCCTTAAATTTATTCATAAATGCATATCAAGAGTGAAAATATAGTTTTTCACCACAACTAAGACAATGTTCTTTCATGGCAAATTCATCCATAAACTTAAAATATGGGACATATTAACAAAGGCAGAGTTGTTAGCTAAGAATCATGTGTGTATTAGCACGTTGGGAGAAATTTACAAAGAATATTTTTCTGATCAATATCTAAAATCTACTAAAGGCTAATAAATTAATAAACAATATTTGACTGTACTAAAAGAATAATATGTCTTGGTCAAGAAGGAGGATATCTGCATCAAATTCATGGGAAAACACATTTTGGGAGAGATGCAATATCTTTCTGGCTTAGGGAATCACATTGTAGAACTCTGAAAGAAAAATACCCAGACCTCAGCGGTGTTTGAAACACTTATGAATGAACTCTAAAGACATGGTCACTTGGCAAATTAAATTGTTCTATAAATCATAAAGTACAAATTTATAGAGACATCTAATTTCCTGCATCATGGAGTAAGGAGACTGAAAAATTCACTTGCTAAAAGCAACTGTAAAGTAGGACAAATGTTTAAAGTCAGTAATTTCAAATGTACTATAGTTTTGCCAAAGGCACATAACTGACTATGCAGTGTATGATCATTTATGTTTATATATGCATAGGTACATATATAAACATATATACAGATACACAATTGTGTGTGGATGGATGGATGGATATATATAGATCCATAGATCCATCGATAGATCCATTGAAGATCTTTGATAGATCCGTCGATCGATCGACAGACAGACAGAGAGACAGACAGACGGACAGACGGACAGATGGACAGATGGATGGACGGATGGAAAGATGGACGAATGGATGGATGGAAGGATGGATGGATGGATGGATGTTTGGGGTAAGAATGGCCTGAATTAGAGCTGGAGTGTTATCTATAATACAGTGCATAGCAGGCACTCCATTTAGTCCACCATGCCTCATCAGGAGCTATCCCTGAGCATTGCTGGGTATGACACAAAATTGAAAACAAAAAAAGTTCATGTTTGCTTCATGTAGCTTATGAATACTTGTATTTCTCCCTACCTAAAAGAATGACAAAAGCAAATTTCTTTGCTACTTGTGTTTGAGGACATTAAGTAAACAAAAAGAGTCTGTCAGTTGAAGAGTTGTTTCCATATGCAAGGGAACAGGGAGAAGTAGCTCCAGAAAAGTGATACAGCCCTAAAAAGCTGAAATTCTCCAACCAATCACTGCTGGAATCCCCGAAATAACAAATGTAGGCACATACCTCCTCCACTGATCTAGTACAGAGGACTGGTGTGTCATTTTGATGTAGGCAGGCTAACAGGAGGGGGACCTACATGGCAGTTGCCATTAGATTATCACCTTTTGGAACCAGGAATGAAGACTTGATAAGACCCATTAACCTGTTGGTTAGTGGGTCTAAAAAAACTAACTAGAGGGTCCTGGGCTGCAGAGGTGGCTAGGGAGAAAGCCACCATCTCTCTCTCCTTCCCACCTCACCTAAGCCACCAGTGGGGCCCACCGACATCAATTTGAGCACAGAAAAGGATCATAAGAAAGCCTGACATAACATAAAAGGTGAGGACCACTTTTAAATGATCTGAAATTTTAAGTATCTTTCTGGTTGGGTACAAATTAATCAGCCAAAAGGTTAAGCTGAAAGATATTTAGGAAGATAGCTTTCTCAAACATGTGGAGACCCAGACAGTGCAATTCAAATTGCATTGACAACAAAACCTATGTGTCAAAGTGTACATGCTCATTATAAATCAGAATTCAAATAAAATTTCATTTAAAAGAGTTTAAGAAAACGTATGGTACCGAGCACACTGTAGAATATTTTTTAGAAGAAATGCTTCAGGTTGAAAGCATATGTTTTTTGATCAGACTCTATTTTATAAAGGAATAAAGAGAATTGTAAATATTAAATATGTGAGCTGAAATAATATAAAATAAAAATTGTTCTAGTTTTTCAAGTTGGTTAAAAGATATGCTATACAAAGCAGTGATTGTAATACAGTACTCTAAAATTAATAATGCATGACTAAAAGAGTTGGAAATGATTATTCTGGACAAGAACTGAGTGCTAAAAGTATGCAATGGGATATATATGATATCCTTTTTAGTATCTGTATTGCACACCATATGCCCAGAAGGAGAGAGAGAGAGCAAGAGAAGAAATGGAAACACATACCCTGCTCATGGAATGGGAGAATTAACATCAAAATGGTAATACATCCTAGAGCTTTATACAGATTCAGTGTGGATCCTATAAGAATACCCATGACATTCTTCAAAGAAATTTACCAGATATTCCAGAAATTTGTATGTAATAATAAACCACCATGCATAGCTAAAGCAATTAATGGGGAAAGAATATAGGAGTCATCACCTTTCCCAACCTCATACTGTACTACAAAGCGGTGGTAATTAAAACAGCATGGTATTAGAGTAAACACAGATATATGGACCTATAGAATACAGTTGAGTATCCTGACACACATCATTAAAGAGATGATCATATAATCTTTGATAAAGGAGCAAAAAGTATGAACTGGAGCAATAAAGCCTCTTCAACAAGTGGTGATGGGAAAACTGGGCAGCTACGTGTAAAAAAATGAATTTTGGGCCTCTGTCTAACACATTGCATAAAAGTTAGATCAAAATAGATCAAAGATCTCAATATCAGTCCTGAATCCATAAAAATACAATGAAGAAAATATAGGAAAAACCCTTCACATCATTGAAGCTAAAGGCATATTCAAAAGATGAAACACTACTAAAAAAGTAATTGGAAGCAAAGATAAATATATGGGACTACATGAAACTCAAAAGCTTCTTCACCTCAAAAGATACAGTGACAAAGATACAAAGACAATCCAGAGTGGGAAAGAAATTCAACCAATACCTATTTGATAAGGGGTTAATATCCTGGATATATTAGGCATTGGTAGAAGTTTACAAGAAAGCAGCCAAATCCATCAATAATGGGGGAGAAGAAACGAACAGAAACTTCAACAAGGAAGAAATTTGAATGGACAAAAAGGCATATGAAAAATGCTCATCACCACTAATTATCAGAGAGTTGTAAATGAAAACAAGAATGAGACATCATTTCACACCACAGACTGGCACTTATCTAAAAGAGCAAGAACAACAAGTGCTGGCATGGATGCGAGGAGATGGGGATTCTTCATCCATTCTTTGTGGGAATGTCAACTGGTATGACTTTTTTAGTAAAGAATATGGACATTGCTCTAAAACTAGATATTGTCGTTCAATTTGACCCAGCCATACCACTCCTGGGAATATAACCTGGGAGGTCAAAAATACATATAAAAATACCATCTGCACTTCTATGTTCATAGCAGCACTATTCACAATAGCCAGAGTGAAAACAACCAGAGTGCCCAAGAACAGACAACTGTATAAAGAAACTTTGATACATCTACACAGTGGAATACTATGCAGCTGTTAGGAAAAATGAAGTCATAAAGTCTGCCTATAAATGGATGTACATAGAGCAGATCATGCTGAATGAAATTTAGCCAGAAGAAAAGGACAGATATAGGATGTCTCCATTTATATACAGATATGAAAAATAGCATGATACCAATATCCAAGGCCAGGGAAAACACGGAACAGGAGGTCTTGTCAGTGGGTGGAATCTACTGCAAGTGTGTGGCAGTCAGAGGTTAGGTAAGACAGAGGAAAGAACAGTGTACTAGTAATTGTTGGAAACTATAATACCAGTCATGAATCAGAGTACATTTGCAGTGAGAAGTGGTTACTGGTGTAGGGATGGGTGCTGGAACACTGTATGACTGAAACCCAAAAAATGAACATCTTTGTAATTGTATATCTCATTGCGGTACAATAAAAAAATAAAGTTAAATAACAAAAAACAAAATATTTTAAAAAAGTGTTAACTATAGAGATTGTGTATTTGTGGCGGAAGGTGGAGAGACAACGGGAGCATAACTGAGGATATTGGTTTTGGGAAACATACACTGGTGAAGTGATGGGTGTTGAAACATTGTATGACTGAAACCCAATCATGAACAACTTTGTAACTGTGTACCTCAAAGTGATTCAATTAAAGAAGTTAAAAATAGATAAATAAATTCATAACATATACATGCAATATATGCAGCAACAGTAAAAAAATGGAAAGAAAAAAAGAAAGAAGAATATAAAAAGCTCAAAAGCAATAAAGGGAAGAATTAAAGAATGAAATAATATACATATAAAGATTAGGAAAAATAGTTATGTACTAAAGACTAAAAAAACCTCATGCACGGCAATATATAAAACATATCAGATGCTTGTGTTTTTTATTATATAATTACTATGTTGTTGGAGGACAGATTTAGCTAATCTGGGAGTTTTGTTGTTTTGCTCACTCCCAGCTTAATCTTATTTAAGCCAAGGTTCATTCTAATGAGATCTCTCTTCTATGTAAACACTGCTAGAGGGTGTGGCAGTTACAGAAGTCACCTTGATTGAATAACTTCTGTCTTATACATCTACTAAGACTTCTATGTTTTCTAGATTGGGCACAGCTCCTCTTTATACCCACTGCACCCAACGTGGGACAGTTAGAATTTACCAGGAGACTACCACCCTGGCTATGCTGAGACTATAGGAAGACTATAGGAAGGATCATACTAGTTTGCTCTAAGCAGGCAAGAGTGACCCTTTCAGTACACGAGAACAAGATACTCAGAATCACCCTGGTACAGATAATAATAAGAAGGACCTTGTGGGTACCATCTAGATTACATGAAGCTCATGAAGTTAAGATGTATTACTTTATATCAGCCCCCTCTCTCTCCAGTGTTTTACATAAGAGATAATCTCGGGATTATAAGGTATAAACCTTTGTTTATACCTGCAATAGGGTGTGGCACTATACTCTGTTTAGGGTTCTTTGTTGACATGACAACCTCCTGATCGGATTACTTGGGTGTATATAAGGGACTGACTTGAGGCCCCTTCACCCTTTTACCTTTGCCTTTTGGTTCCTCAGCCTTCAGCTTTTGGCTCCTGCGGCTTTTGGTTTTTGGCTTTTGGCCTTTTGCTCTTTGGCCTTTTGCTCCTTCTTCTGGATAGGACTCAGCTCGGGTGAGATTCTCTCTCTCTCTTTGGTGGGAGACTTAGGCTCTTTTGTATGGTCTAAGTTCGGACCAGAGCTAGAGTTTGTTCATTATATTGGATTGCTGTGGAAGAGCTTTTGTACTATTAAAAGCCATTTTTGGAACTGCACTGGATTCGTGAGTTTTCATCTGTTCTCCCGGCGTCCTCGGAGGTAGAAGACAACCTCTGTCCTGACACTGTCGGGGACCCGGCGGCGTTCCCGACACTATGTGAATGATGAGTTTTCTAAAATTATTAAGCAACTTAATGAATTTGAAAGTCGATATTATAATATCTAAAATTGAGCTTAAAGCTTTCAACAAATTTTCATCCTTATTCTGGCAATCCTACAAAACTTGAAAATTTATAAAACTTGTGGTTTAAAAACACCTTAAATATATTTACCGAAGGGGGCCGGAGCAATAGTCTAGCAGGTAGGGCTTTTGCCTTGCATGTGGCCGGCCCGTGCTGGCCAGGGTTGGATCCTCGCATCCCATATGGTCCCGAGAGCACCACCAGGAGTAATTTCTGAGTTCAGAGCCAGGAGGAACCCCTGAGCATCGCTGGGTGTGACCCAAAAAGCAAAAAAAAAAGAAAAAAGAAAAGATATTTACAGAAGTGGGCCGGAGCAATCATTCAGCAGGTAGGGCATTTGCCCTCCACGCATCTGCCCATGCCAGCCTGGGTTCGATCCCGGCATCCCATATGGTCCCCGAGCACCGCCAGGAGTAATTCCTGAGTGCAGAGCCAGGAGAAACCCCTGAGCATTGCCGGGCGTGACCCCAATAAAGCAAAAAAATATATATTTACAGAAAAATGACGAAAAACAAAAAAAAATTACAGCACAACTCATATTAAATAGTATAATGAATGGAAAATGTTTAGTTGCATAAGCTATGTCAGTTGGGGGAAAAAAGGTATTTTGATTAATATATTCACTTTTCTATATTGCTGCACAAGTTCTGACAAGTGTCTGGACTCAGAGGTTAAGTAAGATAGAGAAGGGAATAATGTGCTAATAATTGTTGTAAATAATGATATCATTTTAGAACTGAACATTGAATGTAGGCAAAGAGATATACATCACTTGTATCACTTGTCTTCCCATTGTTCATCAATTTGCTCCAGTGGGCACCAGTAACATCTCCATACATACTGTCATATGCTGAGTGTAGACCAAAGGCATCTGCTTGCTCCAGGAACATGAAAAGCCTCAACCATTCCTTCAGGTTATGGGAATGAGGTCTATAATTGTTACTGGTTCTTGGCATATCAAATACTGTTGGAGGACATGTTTAGCTAATCTGGGAGTTTTTGTTGTTTTGCTCACTCCCAGCTTAATCTTATTTAAGCCAAGGTTCATTCTAATGAGATCTCTCTTCTATGTAAACACTGCTAGAGGGTGTGGCAGTTACAGAAGTCACCTTGATTGAATAACTTCTGACTTATACATCTACTAAGACTTCTATGTTTTCTAGATTGGGCACAGCTCCTCTTTTATACCCACTGCACCCAACTTGGGACAGTTAGAATTTACCAGGAGACTACCATCCTGGCTATGCTGAGACTAAAAGGAAGACTATAGGAAGGATCATACTAGTTTGCTCTAAGCAGGCGAGTATGACCCTTTCAGTACATGAGAACAAGATACTCAGAATCACCCTGGTGCAGATAATAATAAGGACCTTGTGAGTACCATCTAGATTACATGAAGCTCATGAAGTTAAGATGTATTACTTTATATCAGCCCCCTCTCTCTCCAGTGTTTTACATAAGAGATAATCTTGGGATTAGTCCTTGGTGTATCCTTTGTTTATACCTGCAATAGGGTGTGGCACTACACTCTGTTTAGGGTTCTTTGTTGGCATGACAACCTCCCAATTGGATTACTTTGGTGTATATAAGGGGCTGACTTGAGGCCCCTTCACCTTTTGCCTTTTGGTTCCTCAGCCTTCAGCTTTTGGCTCCTGCGGCTTTTGGCTTTTGGCTTTGGCCTTTTGCTCTTTGGCCTTTCGCTCCTTCTGGGTAGGACTCAGCTTGGGTGACATCCTCTCTCTTTGGTGGGAGACTTAGGCTCTTTTTTATGGTCTAAGTTTGGACCAGAGTTAGAGTTTGTTCATTATATTGGAGTGCTGTGGAAGAGCTTTTGTACTATTAAAAGCCATTTTTGGAACTGCACCGGACTCGTGAGTTTTCATCTTTCTCCCAGCGTCCTCGGAGGTAGAAGACAACCTCTGTCCTGACACTGTCCGGGACCCCGGCGACGTTCCCGACAAAATACGACACGGGTAGTTTGTCAGGCTCTGCCATGGTTCTGGGTTCATCCCAAGGTGCCCAGTCTTTTTCTATGTTAGACCATCAACCATCCAGTGCCCATGGGGCAGAGCCCTGGGTGTAAACAAGCCTGTCTCCTGTCTGCAACCTTTGACATTGCTGGGAACTGCAGTCACACCTGAAACACCTCGATTGGCAGAAAACGTAATGTGTTACTTTCAAAGAGGTATAATAAAAACTCTTTATAACTATAAATTACTACAAAGGATATATAAGAAGTTTTAGTATAGAAGATAATATTTGTAAATTGACTCACTATTTTTGACAATTGGCAATATTATTATAATTATATAAATTCAATAAGATATACTAACAGCTGTTTTATGGAACTGAGCAATGTAAACCGACGTTTATAGGAAAGATAAAATAATAAAAAAGGACAATTTTTGTAATTGTTTTAAAAATAAATTAAAAAGTCTATGTGAGTCAAAAAAAGGACAATTGTAAAGAGAAAATTCTTCACAGAATTTGTTATAAGCATCTTTCAGGTTTTTGGTAAAGCTACCAAAATATAATCAAGTTGGCTTTATCAGTGGAATAGCATCTAGGAACAGATCATACATGATTTAGAGATTCATACAAGGAAGAAGTCGTACTGCAATTCAGGGGAACAAATGGACGGCTCCATAAATCACAAGATAGATTGGGCTTGGTTTGATACCTGGCTCCATAAATCAGAAAATGATAGAGGGCATCTAGCCCCTGAGCTACACAAATACTGATATCTGAGCACAGAGTTAGGAGTAAACCTTAAGTATCGCCAGGTGTAGCCCCAAGTGGGGGGGAAAACGCAGATAGCTAAATCACTTAGGACGATATATAGATTTTCACTGACAATCATTTGAAAAAAGTAAGAGAATATATATTTGGGGGATGTTTTTCTTCCAGAAAAATAATAGAAATCTGATTATATTTTTAAATTGGAAATAAGAGGCAATATTAATAGTGTAAAGCAAAAAACAAAACATTGAGATAACATGTAATAACTAAAAAAATTAAAATAAATATTGTAAACAAATATCAATAATTAAGTTCAGCACACAAAGAGCCTCACAAGCAGACTAGCAAATACACAAATGCTTGTGTAGTTTAATTATTATCTAAAGAGAATAATTTTTTAGAAATTAAAATAAAATAAAATTTAGAGAAAATAAAATTTTCTCTAAATCACTGTATCACTGTATCACTGTCTTCCCATTGTTCATTGATTTGCTTGAGTGGGCACTAGTAACATCTCCATTAGTCCTGTCACAAGCAAGTACAACCCAAGGGCATCTACTTGCTCCTGGGACAGGAAGAGCCTGAAACCATTCTTCAGGTATGGAACAGAGGTCCATAATAATTACTAGTCTTTGGCATAAAAGTAAATAAACGCGGATAGCTTGCCAGGCTTACCGTGTAGGTGGTATAGTCTCAGTAGAAGGCTCTCAACCCGAGCATTTACTGATGAAACTTAAAGGGGAAGATCTGGTTTTCTCTTAGATGGAGCTCTGAGGAACTATGGAGTCTGGATGTTGAGAATGACTAACTGCACGATGTGTGGTTTGCTCTGGCTTCTTGCTAGGCTTACTAATATCAGTCAAAACATGTCTAGAGCTGTTTACTATGTATAAATGTGAAAGAAATTGGGAAGAACCTTATGCAAAATTCAGTATCCTATAAAAATATCGCTCATCCGCAAAGCAGCTGCATGCCAAGGAACCTGTGGGTCTGGCGTGGGTGGCTCTCTCTCTTCGGGGCAACTGGCATGGAGGCGGAGGAAAGGGCAGGGCCCAAAACTCCACTCAAGTCTGGCCGGCATGGTCTCTCCCCGCTCATGAGAGCAAACCCTTGGAGCAATGTTGGACTAGGCCAGGGGATGGCTGAGCCCCTTACAGGAAGGTCAGCTCCATGGATTGCTTCCACATGGGGCCGGCCGGGCTGCGCAGCTGTGGGTCTGAAGTGGATGGGTCTGGATCTCTTCCAGGGTTGCAAGTTAACTGAGTCTGGCGTGGGTGGGTCTCCCTCTTCGGGGCAACTGGCATGGAGGCGGAAGAAAAGGGCAGGGCCCAAAACTCCACTCCGAGTCCGCCAGCATAGTCTCTGCCCCGCTCATGAGAGCAAACCTTTGGAGCAATGTTGGACTCGGCCAGGGAATGGCCGAGCCCCTTACCAGGAGGTCAGCTTTCTATAAATAAATGTTCTCTAAATAAATAAATAAATACATAAAATATTCTCTAAATAAATAATTCTCTAAATTAATAAATAAATTTCTCTAAATAAATATTTATATATTTAGAGAAATAAAACTTAGAGAAAATAAAAATGAAATTCTTTTAAATATATGTCAGATAAGCTAAATTAAAAGGCCTTGAATTATCAAGAATGGGGAGAGAATGTGGACAATCATAAAAATCGCATTACATAAAAATTATTTTGGGGGAGCCTCAAAGCAATGCTCAGGAGGGACTCAATGGTAGTTCTTGGCAAATCAGCCTGGCAAGTCTATGCCAATGTCGAAGAATGTGATGCTATTTGGGACCCATGGTACCAAGAATACTCATCTACCTTGACGTACTGGAGATTCCTCTAGCTGCACCCATAAATGAATAATGAATTAAACCAGATGTACAGGAAATACTTAATGAACTCCTATAAAAGTATGTTCAACATAAAAACTGCCAACATTTTCATAGAAAAATGGCACTAAACTTCTTTACATCAATAATTTTAAATGTTGATAAGCTGAACTCTCGTATCAAAGGCACAGAGTAGCTGGCTGGATGGATCAGGAAACCTTTAACCGTTTTAAAGCTTACGGGAAACAGTGTGGGTAGGAACTGTGTGAAAAGGAAATGTTTGTTTGCTGTTGATGGAAGTACCATCTGGCTAAATGTCTATGGAAAACATTTCAGAAATTTCTCTAAAAATGTAAAAATAGAGATCACATATGACACAGGGTCTCTACTTCAAGGATGTGAGATGGGAGATCTTGGAGCATAAACTGGGTCACATGAAATATCTATTTTTGCTCTTCTAAGATTAAGTAGGGGAAATGATGAAGTCAACTGGAAATAATAGAATATTTCTGGTGAGATTGTGAGGTAAGGTGAAAGTTATATCAAAATCATAAAAACTTTACCCATGTTATCTAAATGTTAATATGAAAATTATTACCAAAACATCTTATTTCTCTTTTTCATGCCTATATATTTGATAATTTGGGTTAAAAAAAATCTGGGTTATCTGAGCTGTGACCTCTCCCAGTTCCTTCCTGATTTAGTAAACTCCTTTCCTACGATGCCTTTCTCCACTGCCCTCACCATGTGTTCCAATACACTTCTAGACATGTAATTTTCCTGTTGAGCATCAATCTTCTGTCAAAAACATTTCAGGTAATATCATATGTTGCTTGTTTCAAGACATGTAAATGAACATAGATCTGTCATTTTTAATTTTATAGTGATATGTATTATAAATTTGGGTGAGAATTTTTCATTTTCTGCTAAAGTTTGTTAGATGACAGATTTAACTAATCTGGGAGCTTTGGTGTTTTGCCCACTCACAGCTTAAACTAGATAAGCCAAGATTCATTCTAATGAGACCTCTCTTCTATGTAAACACTGCTAGAGGGTGTGGCAGTTACAGAAGTCACCTTGATTGAATAACTTCTGACTTATACATCTACTAAGACTTCTATGTTTTCTAGATTGGGCACAGCTCCTCTTTATACCCACTGCACCCAGCGTGGGACAGTTAGAATTTACCAGTTGGCTACCACCCTGGCTATGTTGAGACTATAAGAAGATTATAGGAAGGATCATACTAGTTTGCTCTAAGCAGGTGAGTGTGACCCTTTCAGTACATGAGAACAAGATACTCAGAATCACCCTGGTGCAGATAATAAATAAGAAGGACCTTGTGGGTACCATCTAGAATACATAAAACTCATGAACTTAAGATGTATTACTTTATATCAGCCCTCTCTCTCTCCAGTGTTTTACATAAGAGATAATTTCGGGCTTGCTGGCCAGATGACCCCCACTCCATGAGGACCTCTATTTTCCACATCCGGACTTCCCGTTGTCAGAACTCCACCCAGCAGACCAGCCTATCACAGCCCAGCTCATTGAGATCCACCCTGCTGCAGTCTTTTTAATCCGGCCCAGGTATGCTGATCCAGAGACAGACATGGGGCAGAGCTGCTACTGGCTCTCACTGTGCCCACCCACTCATGAGGTGCTCAGGAGGGATGGCAAGTTCTAGCCCTGGCCCGCCACCCCAGCAGAGCCTCACAACAAGCCAGACGACCCCCCACTCCATGAGGACCTCCATTTTCCACAACTGGACTTCCCCTTGTCAGAACTCCACCCAGCAGACCAGCCTATCGCTGCCATGCAGTTCATCAATAAATACTGGATTTTGAGATGACTACAAGAGTATGCTACCTGCACGGCAGAGCCTGGCAAGCTATCCGTGTCGTATTTGATATGCCAGATACCAGTAACAATTATAGACCTCATTCCTATGACCTGATGGAATGGTTTGAGGCTCTTTATGTTCCTGGAGCAAGCAGGTTCCCTTGGGCTCTACTTGCATGAGACAGGTCATATGGAGATGTTACTGGTACCCGGTCGAGCAAATTGAAGATGAACGGGAAGACAGTGACAGTGATACAGTGATAATTTCGGGATTAGTCCTTGGAGTAACCTTTGTTTATACCTGCAATAGGGTGTGGCACTGCTCTTCTACACTCTGTTCAGGGTTCTTTGTTGACATGACCCTCCCTGTCACAAATCAGATTACTTTGGTGTATATAAGGGAACTGACTTGCGGCCCCTTCACCTTTTTGCTTTCAGCGTTTGGCTCCTGTGGCTTTTGGCTTTTGGCTTTTTGCTCTTTGGTCTTTTGCTCCTTCTTCTGGGTAGGACTCATCTCGGGTGAGACCCTCTCTCTTTGGTGGCAAACTTAGGCTCTTTTGTATGGTCTAAGTTCGGACCAGAGTTAGAGTTTGTTCATTATATTGGAGTGCTGTGGAAGAGCTTTTGTACTATTAAAAGCCTTTTTGGAACTGCAGTGGATTCGTGAGTTTTCATCTGTTCCCCGGCATCCTCAGAGGCAGAAGACAACCTCTGTCCTGACACTGTCGGGGACCCCGGTGGCATCCCCGACAAAGTTAATGATTATATTATCCAACAAATTTAGTTTTTGAAATCTATCTTAAAGAAATTCTAAGAATATGTGTAAGAAGGCAGGTACAAAACATTCACTGAAGCGTTGTGGAGGGATGTACAACTCTGGATCACATGAATCACTCACACTCACCATGTTCTCTGGTCATTTGAGGTATGAGGAAGCTAAACCACATGGAGCTCATAAATGAACTCCTTGGCCCTGAACATTCTGTTCTCTTCATCTGCTGTGTTCATCTTTAGTGGAGTGTTTAGTGTTTACTCATCCTCAAAGGAATATTTCAAACAGAGATAAAGGAAATATAATGTTTTCAGTCACTAATAACTTTACATGTTGAAGTAATTTCTAGATGTTCTGAGATGGTATTATAATATTAAAATATAATTCTAGTTAGTTTTAATATCAAATGCATTTTAATCCTTTTACTGGTCCAAAGTAACCAGTATAGCAGCACACCACGGTGGATGTGGCATTACATGTAAAGTAGTGATTTTTTAATATATTTTATTAAAAAGTTAAATAAGAATCATTTATGAAAAGATAAGTTAAAACTAATTCAACATAATATTTTATCTATAGATTTCCTGAATTTGGGATTATTATAGAGATAATACATCAAAACTTTATCTAAATTGAAACTAAGCCTGAGAACTCAGTAAATAGATTATAAAAAAATTCATCCTTGAAAGTCATTCTAATGAGTTATTTTTAGAGGAATAAACAATCCAGACTAGGATTTGCTTTATACAGACAAGAGAGCTGCTTCCAGAAATGTTGAAAATGCTGAGCTCTAAATAAACTGAACAAACAATTGAACACATGTCTTAACCAGATGCCTACCTTGATTATTTTTATGAACAACTATTCTGCTGCCCAGTTTTTTATGTGCCATTTAATTTTACATATGTGCACAAGAGGGAAAGAGAAATGAGGAAAAGTTTAACATTAACCATATTTAGCATTCCCACAGGGCATAACATATTCACTAGTTCAGTCACAAATTGCTCGTCAAAAAAACTGGATGAAATCCTTTTAGCTGTTAAGCATGTCATTTTGTATTGAGCTCTAATATAAGAGATGATAAAGTCCATAAGCATATTATCCATAATACCAGAAAGAAAATACCTATAAAAAAAGTATCAAAACGCATCGCTATCCACTAACAAAGATAATGTGAATCCCATTAAGAAATAAATAAACCTTACTCAAAAGGGATCGATTATAACAAACCTATAAATGCAATCTGATTTTATTTAGTTTTACTCCATTTTATTTTGATTGCTACTCCAAAATAAGGTGATACTGTCATTAATAGGGTTTTATCCATGGAGCATTCCAACCCACATATTCTACCAAAATATCTCCTTTCTTCTATCACAGTCTCAACTATCCTCCAAGCCATCCTTGGTTAGCTCAGTTCTGTTTACCAGGTCTCAGACTCTATTGTGAAAGTTGAATTTGAAATCAACCAAGGCATACTGTTGCAAGCTAGTGTTACCAGAAATTATAAGTCCAAATTTATAAATCATTAAATTACTGAATCAGTTATCAGTATTGATTATAATATGACCTGGAAAAGTTTTCTGCCCTTTTCTGCAGTATTATAATCCATTTGGTCAGAGGTGGATAACCTTTGCTGTAGTGACTTTCCACCAGTGGGAGTCTTTGCTGACAAGCAGGTTCCAAAGCCATGCTGACTTGAAAATGACTAATGACCTTGTCAAACTCACCTCTCACTAAGTACTGATCTCTGAAGTCCCCCAAAATAACTTAATAGGTGATTCACAAAATCTGTGAGAGACTAGCAAAATTCTTTTTCATCAGATGGGAAGTAGTTAACGGTACTTTTTATATCTTTGTAGAAAGAGATGTTTAAGAAAAAATGAATGAAGCATAGATATGATTTTACCTGTGACTTGGGATTGAAGAAAAACATGTCAGAAGCAAGTGTAACACTGTAAATACAATTTGTTGACTTTTACACTCACAATAAGAAACAGAAAAATACCAATGCTTTGAAAATCTTCCACCTGTCCTACAATCTCATGTTAATAATCACAAATTAAATTTATTGTGGGTACTTTGTGTAAGACAATCTTGTTTTTAAGGTTCTAGTATGTGCTTTTTTTTCCCCTTGGTTGTTTATGCCTGTGCTTTCTATACTTATCATTCACATACATTTTAATATATGTATTTTTATGTTACAAATTTCTTCATCAGATATTCTCAAAACCCAAGTCTTATGTACAACTTCCAAAGTAGTATGTAATCAGGGGAGCAGGTCTTAAAAGTAGCAATTTGAGTTCTTATTAGAAATCTCATAGATGGTATTTTGGTGGCTTAGTTCTAAGAAAATGTTCCTAAAATTAAAAAAAAATTCTACAGAGTAGAAATACTATTGATAAAAATGCAAAAAAAATGGTCACTAAATACAATGTGCATACTTCAAAGTTGACTGAAAAAAATCTACATTATTAATGATTATATATATATATATATATAAATGCTCTGTGTACAGATTATTATACTCTGAGATGAAACATTTTATACTTAGAAACACTTTGAGGGGGCCGGAGCGATAGCCCAGCGGGTAGGGCGTTTGTCTTTGCGCGGCCGGCCTGTGCCGCCTGGGTTCGATCCCCAGCACCCCATATGGTCCCCGAGCACCGCCAGGAGTGATTCCTGAGTGCAGAGCCAGGACTAACCCCTGAGCATCGCGGGTGTGACCCAAAAAAGCAAAAAAAAAAAAAAAGAAACACTTTGAAACACTTGGAATACTTTATGCTTCTATCAACAAAAACTTAAATATATCTCGTATACTTGTGCACATGAATAAATGAATATTTTACACTTCCTATAATCACTGAATTAAGAATACAACTCAAATGCTTTCTTTATCTACACAGAAAACATATTTTGAGAATTAAATTTGTTATTATTCATTGAGAAAAGTAGTCAGGATAAAATAATTAAAGATTCACCTAGAAGTATCTCTTCCATATACTTTTTTCATTTGTTTTGGGGCCACAACTACAAGTGCTCTTGGCCACTCATAGGGCTATTATGGGATTGGGCTATTAGGGCTATTAGGGCTATAATATCCCCATATAGAGTATTGGGGATCAGATGTTATAGTCCTGCCTACTGTAGTATCTCTCTGACCCTCTCCCAGGTATTCTTAAATATATTTATATTACTTGATACTTAAAGTAAGAAATATATATTGCTTCTTTAAATGACCTTGTCTTGGGCCAAGAGAGAGTGCAACTGGCTAGGAGTTTATCTTTAATGAAACTGACCTGGGTTTGATCATTAGAACTTAAAATTGTGCCCTGAGCCCTGAGCACAGCCACCAGGTGTGACTCCCAAAGGGAAAATACATGAGATGAATAAGTGTAAGCTACCTTGTCTCCTTTTATTCAAAAATGATCCATATGTTACTAAAAAATCCTTTTGTATTTTTGGAACTTAATTGTCTTAAACTGAAGTTTGAAACCATACATGGATATTTTATGGATGAACCTTAAACATAAGCTTGAATAAATGTATTCATTCCTCCATCCTTTCAACATAAATATAAGAAATATTGATGAGCAAATATTTCAAAGTGCCTTATAGATATGAGTAATGAAAAATATGCTTTTTAAGCATTATTTATTGTTTTCTGTTTCCTTTTGTTATCTCTTCTATTTTTCTTGTTGTTTTTCCCATGGTATTCCTTCAAAAATAACTTAATGTTTTTGTCAAAAGAGTTGTGTCTTGTGGACTTAAAGATCCATAGCAAGGCAGAAACAAAGAGCCAAGGCTACACAAGGGGAACTTATCCATGTCCTTGAGTGTGTGTTTGATGGTGGGGAGGATTGAGAGGGTTGGAAGTTGAAGTCCTTAGAAACCAGAAGTGGCTAAACATTTGATGGTTATGGTGTAGGAATTATCTGAAGAATTTTGTACAATCAAGGAAATACATTTAACACTTCTAAACTATAAATTAAAAAATGACAAATAGTAAACTTATTATTTTCCATATTTTACCACAATTTAAAAAATTGGAAACAAACTAATAAAGATGTAAAATATTGTTTCCTAAATATAGAATTCCGCCATGAATAGCATATATTTTAAAAATGCCTGAATGCTAGTATACCAATGACTCATTTGTTGTGAATTATTTTTTGTGATTATTTTATTTGTATATAGGAGTGTTACAATGCTTACAACTTACAACTGGGTAACAACTGCACTAGCATAGAAAGTTGTTCACTCATTCCAAATACCTCTGCTTGTTTCTTTTCTATCTTTGGGAAAATTACACCAATATCCTAACACTAAAAGAGATCATAATAAAATGAGTAGGATTCCTACTTCATAACATTGGTGGACTACTATAATGTATGCAAAGCATCCTTATATAGACACTGCAGCAATAAAAAAGATGACTTTATTATTCTAAAATAAGTTTATAGGGTATGATAATTATGTAAATAATATATATCAACATACTTCAGTGAATCATGCTACAATCTTCAACAATATACCTGTATGATTTCTGACTTTGGAATATAAACATTAGAAGGCAGCAAGAAAATTATTGAGAGCCACTGTTAGAGTTTCTGTAAATCTAAGATAAATGAAGTCCCTATTAGCAAGCTCAAAATGGTTGTCATTTTATCTCAATGGGCATTGGCAACTTTTGTGGAATATTAGTTTGGAGGGAAAACAAGAAAATACACAGAATAGATAATGTACTGAATTAAAGTAAAGCTTTCTTACATGTGTTACCCGAAGTAGTTTCCTAGAATGTGAATACATAGCAATTGCTGATGGGCAGACTATGTGAATGTTGGTATCCCTGCTGATGTTTTAAGACCAGATCAGGGAGACTGAAGTCAAATTGACCAAGTAGGCAATCTTGAGTCTTTCTCTTATCTATAAATCTGCCTTCATAATTGCTAAACTAATGATAATGAAAGTATGAATTATCTGAGGTAAAATGAGTTTGGTGAAATGAATATTTTTATCTTTGATAAATGATGATATTACCAGTTTATCCTTTGTTTTCTTCTCTAGCAAAGTCTTGTACCTTTTAGGTAATAGCTAGGAATAGAACAATTGAGGAAGTTACAAATTTACCCCTTAGAAAGTAACCAGAAACATCAACATTGCACAAATAGTCATTCATGCTCAAACCACTGCTCAGTTTTGCAGGTCATACCTTAACAGTGTTTTATGAAGTGTTAAATATATGTTTAAAATACTTGGTTAGGTTGAAGAAATATTATCAGGCTTTTAAAATATAAAATCAGAATACCCAGCGACCAAATTCTATTCTTTCTCTATGATTCACCCAATAAAACATCAATCCCCACTTAATATAGTCTTCATAGGAGCAGTGCACTTTCTGCTTTAAATACTTAGGGTGGCTATAGAGTTAAAATATTTCAAACTGCTTGTGTGAAAATACAAACATTTCAACTTTCATTCCCTCATTATTTAAAAGACCACAATGTTCTCATTTTTATCACTTTCTATGACAAGTATAGAAATGTGTGCAGGGAGAAATAAAACATGTTGATTAGGGAAGAGTCTATGCCATCATTTATGTCTTAGTTTTATTTTGTTACTTTACAATAGCTTGTTGATTTTTAAATACTATGAATGGATTTAGAGAAAAGGAAGAACATCCTAATAAGTAACAAACTGACTCATGTCAGAATGTTAATGTAATACTTGGCAAATAAAGCATTTTTATTTTTATTGTGGTAAATAAAAGAAGTAGTAATTTTATTATGGTAAATAAAAGAAGTTGAAGAATATTGTAAATTTGGGAATAAATGGAATAAATCCAACCATTTGGTTGGATTGATCATTCTATGCATTAATGTGCAGCACTTAACTCTAGGCTTACACACTGCTTTGGCATTCTGAAGTAATTATCACTGTGAAACTTTCACACGTACATCTTATTTCCACAGGTAATTAAGGTGACCTAGATATGTCTGCATACAGCTTAGTCTGTGAATAACGCAGACTCAGGGGAGACTAACAGGTCACCAGCAGCAATCAATCTAACTGATGGAAATGAGGAAAAATTTTGGAGATGATAGTATACTATAATAAGAACTTTATAGAGGATATTCTTCGTATACTATAGTAAGACTATTATGTGCATTGGATTATCTGCATATAAAGATATATGAATTGCTAATATTTTTAAAACAAAAAATCATTTTCTTTGAACTACCCTATTGTTTAAAAATGTATATTCTATTGTTACACCTAAATATTCATTATAAAGAAAACTGGGTTTCATTTCTGAAAATAAACTTTGATCTTGTTGATTTTTCAAAACCTGTTTTAAAAGTTGTTGCTGTTACTATACGATTAGAAAATCCTTCTCTTATAGTCTCATGTTGCAGATTGCTTGCTGCTTATAACCAGGGTCTTACAAATTTTGTTATAGGGAAGCACGGCTTGTCTCTCCAAAATTGCTCCTTTCTTCCTGATACTCTGAATCCAAAATCCCAGAGCTTCTTCCAGTACAAAGTTAATATGTTTTGGTAACTGAATCGTCTTTCTTTTAAAAAAGTAATTGGGAACATGTTTATTTCCACCTGTCTAACAACTGATAATGTCTCTTACAAACTTGAAATTTGCTGCAAAAATCTATGCATCAGATACAATAAATACACCAGAATACAATCCTATTCAATATAAAAAAGATCACAAGTATCCTTATCTAAAGCCTGTTTTGATCACTTGATCACTTGAATCCCGTTATTCATCGATTTGCTCAAGCGGGCACTAGTAACATTTCCATTGGACCCTATCACGTGCCAATGTAGCCCAATGGCATCTGGTTGATTCATGGATATGAAGAGCGTCAAACCGTTCCTTTAGGGTCTTGACAAGGAAGACTGACCATCTTCTAGGTGGGCGGCCATGTGATCTTTTGACATCCCATGGGATCCAGTTGTAATGGCTATAGTCCAACGGTTGTCTCCAAATCGCATTACATGTCCAGCCCATCTGATATTCGATGCCTTGGCAAACGAGACAGCATCCCTGATTCTGGAATAGCGACGGAGGTCAGAACCCCGATTCCTTCTCTCACTTGAGTGAGGCGAGATATTCCAAGCATAGCTCTTTCGATTTCTCTCTGGGAGACCTGAGTCGCATTTTCATCCTGCTTTCGTAGGGCCCAGATCTCTGAAACCCTACGTTAATGTAGGGAGAAAGATGGAGTCAAAGAGATGTGCCCGAGCCGGAGGTTCTTTGTCCTTTTAGCTATTTCTTTGATGCCTTTGAAGGCATTCCATGCCTCTCTCTTCCTCCTGCGCAGCTCAGGTTTTAGGTCGTTCTTCATGTTGATTTCTCGACCTAGGTACACATAACTGCTGCATTCAGAGATGTTTGTTCCATTGAGTGTGAATGGGGCCTCTGGAACTAGTTCATTCTTCATAAACATGGTTTTCTTCAGATTCAGTGTAGACCTATCTTTCCACATTCTCAGTCAAAGTCAGCCAGCATTTGTGCCACTTGGCTAATGTTTGGTGTTATTAGAACGATGTCATCAGCGAAGCGGAGGTGGTGTAGTTGCCGACCATCTATCTTCACTCTCATTCTTTCCCATTCTAATTGTCGCACTATGTTCTCAAGGGTGGCGCTGAAGAGTTTTGGTGAAATGGTATCACCCTGTCGAAAAAGCCTGTTTTAAGTTAGTTAAAACACAAATTGTTTTAGAAAAACCAAAGCAAACCCTAACTGAAATATAAAAGGTCTTGTGTAGTTAGAAATAAATTTAAGTCCAGAATTATTTCTCAAGGCACCATGACTTGAAAGACATGGATAACACAGCACGCATTTTACTTATAAATGACTTTTCATCTCTACTTCTGGGAAATACTAACAAATCAAACTAAGTTCCTTAAATGGATATTGTCTATGTTCCTAGACATTAAAGTTTTAATAGCACAAACGGAAGCATACACAAAAAGAAAAATAAATGCTATTAAATATGCAAAGCACTTGTACTCTTGAATCATTATTCAATTAATGAATGACTTACTATCAAACCATAAATGGGTATTACTTGGATAGAGGCTATAGTTGCTTCAGGGTGAATGCCATCTGCATTTTTTCTGAAGTCCTTAATAAATGACACATTTATGTCATTACATTTGAGGTGAAGCAGAAGCCTTTGTCAAATTCAATTCACATGGGCAATCCCCAGTGGCAAAACATCTGATTAACTAGCAAAGCCACTGTCGTTAACAGCTGTATGATTGGAGCAGAAAGTATTCAGCCTATTTAGTAACCGAATGTATTATCATAATCATTCACCCTTTGGCTCATATCCAAGAGATATTAACTACTATCTAAATAAATTACTATTTAAATGGTTAGATATAAATGAAACAATGAGTGAATAATTTATATGCAATCATATACCCCATATGTTATATTTGGATAAAAAACCATGTTTGTATATATATTTGTATATATATATGTATATATATATATATACACACACACACACAAGGCAACAACTTCAAGATAAAGATTTGATAAATCTTTTATTTTTAAGTTTGCATGGTTGTCATAGCTAAAGTTTCTTAAATTTCTGTAATATGACCTTGAATAAAACTTGTTTTCTGCTTTGGATGTACATTGATATGCATTTGATTCACCTATTATAGTGCTAGTAGAATGTACTTTAAATTATTTCTAATAATTTCAATAATGTAATATTTTAATAAAAAAGAAAGCACTTGATTGAACACAAAACAAAATCTTTTGATAGAAAAGAATACAAATTTTGCAATCATTTAAATTAACTACATAATCTGTTTTCAAGAACAAAGATTATGTTTGAAGGTAAAGAAAATCTTATACTATAAAATGAAAAAAAATTATCATAATCTAATATATGATATGTTAACTACATGAAAATAAGAATCATTTGACCAGTTTTTATTTATAGCAAAATCTACTTTAATCTTTACAAAAGCAGGAAATACATTTTTAGTTTAATATGATGCATCAATATCATTTATTAAATCTTGTCTACTAACTAATTTTACTCTATCCATTAACCTGCCATAATCTTCCATTAGCTTCTGGAAAATATATTTAATTTGGAACTTAGCGAAAAGATTTATGGTGTTTAGTTTACTTTGCTATAAAAAGCGTGGGTTTTGAAAAGACACTCATAAGAAACAATGTAATGAATTATAGAGGCAATTTGCTTTAATGACAAAAGGTAATATAATGAAACTTTACAAATGTACATCTAATTCCTAAGTTTCATTGTAGCATTGAATGGACTGGAAGTGAACATCAAGTAAGAGTGCTTGAAATTCTTGATTATGCAAAATGAAGATGCTATTCTGAAATGATAATTATAGTCATATCTACTGTCTAAATCAATGCAAGCTGTCTAAATACATACTGGAAATACCTAGTTTGGTTTAAAGTGAAAAAATGTAAAGATAAATACATAGCATTACTTGTTTTGTGGTTTTATATATGATTCTGGAAGTATGTATCTGTGTGTTTTGTGGGGTCAAAACCTCCTGTATAAAAAGCAAGTGCTTTAACATTGAGCTACATTCCCAGCTATTTTCCAGTTTTAAAAAAGGATTATTTCATAGTACTTTTCACTTTGCATCTTGAGTGTATCCTTCAAACTCAAGTGTTTGAGAAGAAAGTACCACTGAAAATGTTTTGGATACTATATTTTATTACCATAAGATTAAATAATTTTTCATAGGCAACAAAAACGGAGATTGCTTTTGCAATTAGGGAAAACTACCATTTTTCATTTACATATTTTATAGTCTACTCTTTTTGAGGAAGTGTTCTCCTGATTAAATGTACAAAATCACTTCGAACTCTTCCGAGTCTCTCGAAAGAACAGACTAATTACCAACTGTTAATATTAAGAATACACTTGGGGCAGAAAAATAGGACTTCAATTTACAGTAATAATTTTGGGATGGAGTTATTCCAACAGTAAATTGTCACAACTGCTAAAAGTGTGATGACACCATGGACATAAAATAAATACGGTTATAACTTCCCAGTAGATTTTGAGACATTTTGCCAAGAAACATAAAATATTTAGTATACTTTCACAAATTATGTAGTGATATTAAAACCTTATGTTTACACAGTGCTTTAAGTTGCACAGTATTTTTAGATACTATGTGACAGTAGTTTCTTAAAATTGAATAACGCTGGATATTAGCATTCAAAGTTACATATTGAGCATTATCATCAAAAATATTTATTTTGTATTAGTAATGATCTAACTTCAAGTTTAAATAAATTCAAGTTTGAATGATTGTTCCAATCATTCAAATCACTACTACCATCACAACCATCACCAGAAATTTTATTTCGTTTACTCAAGGTTTCCCCATTGTCCAAGAATATGTTCCTGCAAAGATAAATTTAAGGAAAGTGAAGAAAAGTTTCTTGTAAGGCTTGATCTAAATCAAACACGCTTCTTACAAATTAATATGCTTCCACCACTGAATCTCCTACCCTGGCCCTTTCCATCTTACCCCATTTTGTGAGTTACTATCGAGGCATGATTTCACTCTTCATTTGTTAGGACAGGTGATTTTTTTTTTCTGTGTATAAACATGTATAAATTCAGTCAGGCCATCCTGATGTAGGTGCCTTTTCTACCTGCAAAGGAAAAAAAGCAATTTCATTTTAAATAATGAATGTTCATGTGTGCATACAAGAAAAGTAACTTTAACTGATTTGGCTGTTTAGCTTACAAAGCACCTCAGTTGTGTATTGTACTCTCAGCAGACGCTCTGATATAGATGTCTATATGTTTTCTTTAGACAAGTGTTTCTTAAAAAGGGAAAAGTGACCCATCAAGGACCTCCAAAGGTAATCAAGGAGAATAAAGGTGAATGTTGCTTATGTGGGGTCAAGGCAGAAAACTAGGGAGTCAACTTCTTGAATATGGGCTAATAAAGAAAGAAAGCAAGACAGTAGTCAGAAAAATATTAGAAAAACTATTCTAGACTGAGAGTAAGTGGTCATATTTTTGTCACAATTTATAAATTTGATTGTAAAGGCAGAACATTTTCTTGGAAGTATCATTATATTTTATTTTGTAACTAAATGTTGCAACAAGTATTTGCTTTTCACTGTTTTCTCTTACTGTTGGGCAATGACTACATATTTGTACATTAGTGTAGGTCACTGCTATCATAACCAAATATGGCATAAAATAATTTTCTTTTTTGAATTCTATCTTTTTAAATCACATTCCAGTCAATTTTTAAAATTTCTTAAGATAATTTGAAATTAATTTTTTCTCAGTGCTGCATAATTTGTACTGATATCACACTTCATGTGGATTTTTAACTATGGAAATAAAAATATATTGCCTCACTTGTATCACTTGTATCACTTGTCTTCCTGTTGTTCATCAATTTGCTCGAGTGGGCACCAGAAACATCTCCATATGTCCTATCGTGTACTAGTGTAGCCCAAGGGCATCTGCTCACTCTAGGAACAAGAAGAGCCTCAAACCATTCCTTCGGGTCATGGGAATGAGGTCTATAATTGTTACTGGTTTTTGTTTTATCAAATATGATGCGGGTAGCTTGCCAGGTTTTTCCGTGTGGTGGTATACTCTCAGTAGTAGGCTCTCATCTCATGCATTTACTGATAAACAGGGAGAGATCACCTTTTCTCTTGGGTCAAGCTCTGATGAGCTGTGGAATCCGGATGTTGAAAATTACTTCCCTCATGGTGTGAGGGTTCCTCTGGCTTCTTGCGAGGATCTATTGGGATTGCAGGCAAGGGCTAGAAACTGCCTTCCCTCCTTGGCGCCTCATGATCAGCTGAGCACAGGGAGAGCCGGTAGCAGCTCTGTCCCATGTATCTGAGTCCATATTGCCATAATACAAAGAAAACTGATTGTATATATTTGATGAACATTGATCCAATAAAAATGTCATTAGAAAGTTACGTGTAAAATTATATAGGTTCTTTTTTCCTAACTCCTTCTAATTATATTTTAAATTTTTGCATTCTGTATTTTCTTTCTACCTTGGCACTTTTATTAAAGTGACTTCACCCATATATCCATTTATCCAAGTATATTTTTTCATACGTGACAGCATACCTATAGTTCTATCACAATCCCACAAATAAGACGAAGCCAAGGAAGCTACAAGTCCAATAAAGATAGAGTCCTATACATATAAAGGGAGACTTTATTCCTATAATATTATAATTTATTATATACAGTCTTTTAAATTGCATATATAAATATGTATTTCATTTTATTTACTCTATGTACGTTTCTGAGAATCTTTTCTAATGCTACACTCTTTCACAACAATTAGGAAACAGCATATGTACCCCCCAAAATGTCTTTTAATTTATTCTATGCCTATATAGGTTTTATGTAATATGTACAATCAGTGCTGCTCTTGGCTACTGTGAAGCAGTCTGGAGATATAAATACCAGCAAATAATTAAATGGTCAAGGCCAGACAAGCTATTATAAATAGAAACAGTTTTCAAAGAAACCAATTTAAACATAAAATCTCACAGAGACATAATTATTTAAACTTAAGAGACTGCATTGTGCACAACTTAAGATATCAATGATATACTTCTATAATGACTTGGAGAAACCTCTCCTATTATATTCACTAGTTTTGGCCCAGAAAGATTATAATCTTTTATAAGGACAAAATGCCTTTTACCTCCCAGTTGACATCCAGAAAATAGTATCTCTTCAGAGTATTCTTATTAAATGTAATGATAGCAATTAAATTCTTAAAGAAGGGGAATTTAGTTAAACTGAACCATGTTATTCTGTGTTATCTGTGTTTTATAGTTGTCATTTTATAGAAAGAGATTAAATATCATTTGATGTCACTACTATTGGTAGCTTTAATCTCAGTAATGTTCTTTTTGATAATGACCATTATTTGATAATAACATCCCTATACCTCTAAACTGGATTGGCAATAAAATGATATTGGAAAGTTAAATATACTCTCTTCCTGTTCTCTACAATGGCATGTGGTTGGTGGTAGAGGGCTTACCTAATAAGTATAAGGCCTAGTTTAATTCTGTTGCTATGTTTCTTGACCTAGTGTGATTTCCAACTCTGCCAGTTTGGTCCTCAGGAACTGCACCCACATATGTGTGGGACCTCCAGCCTACATCAATAATTGTATCAACAACTCAAAGGGAAGAGGCAAAGAAAAAATAGAAATCAGTAGTAACAAACAAATGGAAATATATATCTAGCACAAAATTATCAATGCTATTAGCAATCTCTGCAACTGGAGTTCTCATGTTATGTAACTAGAGTTCTTGTGTTATA
>JAJIBD010004870.1:85000-93539 GCA_021461705.1 Cryptotis parvus
TAATTATTATGGCACACGCCTACACATTAGAGCTTCCTTTATGAATTTTCCCGAGTCAAAATTATTGACATTTAACCTTCATCCTGCTCCATAGATCCACATAAACATGGACAACATTGGACTATAATATGTGAGAGATATAGTCTATGAAAGAATATAGGGACTGCCATGTTCTACTCCCTACTAGACATTTACCATAGAAAGCAGTGAAGAATGGAAATCTCAGCTGACAAAGTTAACATTATTTATGGGTAAATTTTTTAATATGGTCATAATTTTAGATTGATTTGTTCTTCCAACATATGCATTTCATTATAAGTATTCATTAACATCATGAATTTTTAATTGATAAAGATACAGACAGTGTTATATATTAGGTTGTATACACATAAATTAGTGAAAAAACTGATAAACATATAAAACAATGACTACTATGTTTTTTCTCACAAAGTAATCTTTAATACAAAATGCCTATGCAGGCATTTTAAACCCATGTCCTATTTGATATGCCAAATACCAGTAACAATTATATTATTAGGTCATTCCCATGATCTAATATAATGGTCTGAGGCTCTTTATGTTCCTGGAGCAAGCAGATGCCCTTGGTCTCTACTAGCATGAGACAGGACATATGTGCCCGCCGAGCAAATCGATGATGAACGGGAAGATATGATAGTGATAGTTATTTTAATTGGAAAATATTTTAGATAACTTTTATATATTTAATTTTTCATAGCAATATCACAATACTTGATTTATAGGGACTTATGAATTATAATAAGCTTTATTTCATATTTGAAATTAATGAAATAGAATAAAAAGAAAAATAATATCAGAAGAAATAAAGCTAAGGGATAAGAGTGATAGCATAGCGTTGGAGACAGGTTTAGCTAACCTGGGAGCTTTGTTGTTTTGTCCACACCTAGCTTAATCTATTTAAGTCAAGGTTCATTCTAATGAGACCTCTCTTCTATGTAAACACTGCTAGAGGGTGTGGCAGTTACAGAAGTCACCTTGATTGAATAACTTCTGACTTATACATCTACTAAGACTTCTATGTTTTCTAGATTGGGCACAGCTCCTCTTTATACCCACTGTACCCAGCGTGGGACAGATAGAATTTACCAGGAGACTACCACCCTGGCTACGCTGATACTATAGGAAGACTATAGGAAGGATCATACTAGTTTGCTCTAAGCAGGCGAGTGTGACCCTTTTTAGTACATGAGAACAAGATACTCAGAATCACCCTGGTGCAGATAATAATAAGAAAGACCTTATGGGTACCATCTAGATTACATGAAGCTCATGAAGTTAAGATGTATTACTTTATACCAGCCCCCTCTCTCCAGTGTTTTACACAAGAGATAATCTTGGTAGAAAGGATTAGACCTTGGCATAACCTTTGTTTATACCTGAAATAGGGTGTGGCACTACACTCTGTTTAGAGTTCTTTGTTGACATGACCCTCCAGATTGGATTACTTTGGTGTATATAAGGGGCTGACTTGAGGCCCCTTCACTTTTACCTTTTGCCTTTTGGGCCTTTGCTTTTGGCGTTTTGCTCTTTGGTCTTTTTGCTCCTTCTTCTGAGTAGGACTCAGCTCGGGTGAGATCCTCTCTCTTTGGTGGGAAACTTAGGCTCTTTGTATGGTCTAAGTTTGGACCAGAGCTAAAGTTTGTTCATTATATTGGAGTGCTGTGGAAGAGCTTTTGTACTATTAAAAGCCATTTTTGGAACTGCATCGTACTCGTGAGTTTTCATCTCTTCTCCCGGCGCCCTCGGAGGTAGAAGAAGAGAACTTCAGTCCTGACACTGTCGGGGGACCCCGGCGGCGTTCCCTAACAGTACAGCAGGTAAGGTGCTTGCCTTTTGTTAACCAACCTGGGTTCAATTCCTGATATGCAACATAGTGCTCTGAGCCCCACCATGTATGATTCCTGATGCAAGGAGTAAACGAGGAATAAGCATTGTGCACCCAAGAGTGTGCCCCACAGAAAAATAGTAAGATAAAATTAAGGGTAAGATTGGAACACATAATTTCTAATAGTAAATGGTGATACAATCTACACAGTGGAATACTATGCAGTCACTAGGATAAGTTAAGTCATAAAATTCACTTGTAAATCGATGGACATGAAGAGTATCATGG
Organism: Cryptotis parvus; assembly: GCA_021461705.1. NCBI lineage: Eukaryota > Metazoa > Chordata > Mammalia > Eulipotyphla > Soricidae > Cryptotis > Cryptotis parvus. The sequence continues at coordinate 87,153 of JAJIBD010004870.1, forward strand.
TGAATGAAATAAGTCAGAAGGACAAGGACAGACATAGGGCGATTAATCATTTGTGGTTTTAAAAAATTAAAACAGCTTTTGCTCTAACCCACAAGTTTTTATAGTCCATGTCTTCATTTTCATTTGTTTCCAGGAATTTTTGAATTTCCTCTTTGATTTCTTTTATGATATACTGGTTATTCGGCAGTGATATGTTTAGTTTCCAAGTGCTTGGAATTGTTCTCCATTTTTGTGTGTGATTAACTTATATTTTCAACGCATCATGGTCAGAAAAAATAGCTGACACAATTTCTATCTTCTTGATTTTTATGGAGGTATGTTTTATGGCTTTATCAGATTTATTAGCATGTGATATATCTTGGAGTATGTTGCATTTGTGCTGGAGAAAAATGTGTATTCAGCTTTTGGAGGATGAAATGCCCTGTATATATCTACTAGCCCTCGTTCTTCCATCTCTTTTTAGGGCCTGTATTTCCTTGGTAAGTTTCAGTCTTGTTGATCTTCCAAGAGTTGATAGAGCAGTGTTGAAGTCTCCAACTACAATTGTGTTTCTGTCAATGTCTTCTTTGAAGTCTATTAGTAGTTGTTTTAGGTATTTTGCAGGCCTCTTGTTGGGTGCATATACGCTTAGGAGTGTAATTTCTTTCTGATATACATATCCCTTAATCATTAAGAAATGGCCTTCATTGTCTCTTCTAGCCTTTCTCAGCTTGAAATCTATGTTGTCAGATAGTAGTATGGCCACACCGGCCTTTATGGAGGACTTGTTTACATGGAGAATTGTCTTTCAGCCTTTGGCTTTGAGTCTGTTCTTGCTCTGATTATTCAGATGCATATCTTATAGGCAACAGAATGTTGGATCAAGGTTTTTAATCAATTTTTCCACTCTGTGTCTCTTAATTGGTGCATTTGGCATTGACATTGAGAATTATTGCATGGGATTTTGTGCCATCTTTCTGAATAAATGTGTTGTGCTTTTGGGGTGTTATCTTACAATAACTCCTTCTGTCCTTTTAAAGTTAGTTTTTAGTCTCTGAAGTTCCTGAGATGTTGATTATACATGAAATTATATATTCTTCCTAAATCTGAATGTGAGTCTAGCCAGTGAAATAAAACTTAGTGATGCTTTAATTTCATTGAATCTTTTCACAATATCCCATCATTGTTTTTAGACTCAGAGTCTTCAGACTCAGAGTCGACCTTGAATTTTAGGGATGCTCCTTTGGATGTGATTTTCATCTTTGATCTTGTTGCTTTACACAGAGTGAATGAGTTCTCTATAAGGATACCCATGATATTCTTTAAAGAAATTGACCAAACACTACTGAAATTTGCATGCAATAATAAACCCGCATGAATAGCTAGAGCAATCCTTTGGGGAAAAAGAAGACGGCAAGCATCACCTTTCCCAACTTCAAACTTTACTACAAAGCAGTAGTAATTAAAACATCATTGTATTGTAGTAAGAAAGATCTGTGGACCTATGGAATAGAGTTGAGTATCCTGACACTCATTCTCAAGTACATGATCATTTAATCTTTGATAAAAAGCAAAAAAAAGTACGAAACGAAATAGGACCTCTGTCTAACACCATGCTCAAAAGTCAGATAAAAATGGATGAAAGATCTCAATATAAGACCTACACCCATAAAGTTAGTTGAAGAAAATATAGGAAAAACCCTCCACAACAATGAAGCTAAAGGCATCTTCAAAGATGAAACACCACTAACAAAGCAATTGGAGGCAAAGATAAACATATGGGACTACATGAAACTATAAAGCTTCTTCACCTCAAAAGCAACGGTGACCAAGATACAGATGCAGTCCACAGAGTGGAAAAAATATCCACCCAATACCCATATGATATCATATGGTTAATATCCCGGTTATATCAGGCACTGGGAGAACTTTACAATAAGAAAACTGCCTACCCCATCAAAAATGGGGAGAAGAAATGAACAGAAACTTTGGCAAAGAAGAAATTCAAATGGCCAAAAGGCATATAAAAAGTTCTCTTCATCATTAATCATCAGGGGATGCAAATCAAAACAACAATGAGGTATCATCTCACACCACAGCTACTGTCACACATGCTAGGGAACAGGAACAAGTGCTGGTGTGGATGTAGGGAGAAAGAAACTCTCATCCAGTGTTCCTGGGAGTGCCAACTGGTACAATCCTTTGGAAAACAATATGGACATTCCTCCAATAGCTATATATTGAACTCCCATTTGACCCAGCAATACTGCTCCTGAAATATACCCTGGGAGACCAAAAACTCACAGCAGAAACACTGTCTACTCTTTTGTGTCCATGGCATACTATTAACAATCACCAGAATTTGTAGAAAACCAGAGTGCCGAGAACAGACTACCCGATAAAGAAACTGTGGTACACAATTGAATACTATGCAGATGTTAGGAAAAACAAAGTTATGAAAATTTTCCTATAAATGGACGGACACTGAGAGGATCATGCTTTGTTAAATTAGCCAGAGGGAAAAGGACAGTCATAGAATGACTGTATTTATTTGTGTGATATAAAAATGGGGAAAAGAAATGAATAGAAACTTTGACAAAGAAGAAATTCAAATGGCCAAAAGGCATATAAAAAAAGACAAAGAAGCCAGAGGGAAAAGGACAATATCCAAGTCCTTTTTACCAATATCCAAGTATGATACTAATATCAAAGACTAGGCCAAACGTGGATCAGGAGTTCTTGTCAATGGCAAAATCAACTGCATTCATGTCAGAGGTAGGAGGTAAACTCTGGACATTCATTGTGGGAAAAGTACACTGGAGAAGGGTAGATGTAGGAATATTTTATAACTGATATAGAATCACAAACAATTGGACTGAGTTTCTCATTGTGATTTAATAAAGAAAAATTATTTAAAAATAAAAGATATCTCAATATCTCTTGGAGGGGCTGGAATGATAGCCCAGTGGGTAGGGCATTTGCCTTGCACGTGGCTGGCAGTGCTGACCCAGGTTTGATTCACGGCATCCCATATGGTCCCTGAGCATTGCCAGGAGTAATTCCTGAGTGCAGAGCTAGGAGTAACCCCTGAGCATCACCTGATGTGACCCAAAAGCAACATATGTATATATATATATATATATATATATATATATATATATATATATATATATATATGTATATATATATATCTTGGAGATAATGAAGATATACTCAAATTGGGCAATCTAATCATGTATCTAATTTTCAGTATACATAAAGTAAAAGCCATCTAAAAATAACTATTCTTCATTTGAATACTTGAGAACAAAATCTTTAGGATTTCTTCAATTCAGTATTTATCATCATTGTTCTTTGAGAAGGTAAGTTTTATAATTTTCTGATTACATGATAATCTATATACAAGTGCAAAAAAACAATAAATACCTATTAGAATGAAACTATTACAATAAAATGAGAGTACACAGGTCTGTTGGCAGTTTTACGTGAACATAATGAGATATCAGAAATATAAATTATGAAATTTTTATACTTAAAGTTGCATAAATATAGTATGCCATTTAAAGCTGCATAAATATATTAAACACAGAATAAGTTTAGCAATAGAAGTAGGATTTCTATAAATATAGATGGAAAATTATAAGACATTGTTGAAAGTATCAAGCAGTTGCAAGATTTGGAAAATATCCTTTGCCAATGAATTAGAATGATTAATATAATGATAGACTGTTACTTAAAGCAATATAGAAATGTAATGTAATCCCTATGACATTCCAAAAAAAAGTTCTGCACAGAAACCAATAGAGAATAATGAAATTTATTTGGAACCATAAAATTCCTGGAATAAAAAAAAATTAGCATTAAAAAAAGAGCAGGGATTGAGTATCACACTCCCCAGCTTCAATACAGACAGTAAATAAAGCAGCAGGCTATTGGAATAGAAATAAACACATAAATTAATGGAATAGAAATGAGAACCAAGAAGTAAAAGTATAGATATATGGATGACTAACTTATGGTATTATTAACCCAGGCTTTATAATGTAAATAAGAAAGGGTCTTCAATCAGTCCTTTAGGAAAACTATCAATCACATGCAAAAGAATAAAACTACAACATTCTAACACCAAAGTAATGCAATTCCGAAAAGTTAATTTAAAGTCCATTAAAGGACCAGAGAAGGCTAAACAGTGGCCACGGCAATTGCTAGCCTGTGCCAGACCCAGTTTGATCTCTAGTAACAGATATGGTCCCTTCAAATCTACGAGGAGTGGTCTATGAGCACAAAGCCAATACTAAACCCTGAGCAGAGCTTGGGATAACTTCAAAACAAAGAAAAATAACAAAAAAAGTAAAAGTAATTAAAAAGTTGGGTGTAATACTATAATATCTATAGAAAATATGTGATATTTTATTTGATAACAGTCTTAAGGATGTGTTTAAAGACTCAGCCTTAAATGTAATGAAAACTAATGCAAATGTAAAATTGTTTGACATTAAAAAATATACATAGTAAAACTTACATCAATATGAGAAAACATGGGAGAAGATATTTGTATAGCAAAACCAAACCCCAAATATAGCTAAACTAAAACCACCTAATTAATAAATTGGATCAAATATTTGAATAGGCGTTTTCCCAAGAAACATCATCAATTTCCACAAGGGACATGAAAATGTGTCCTTTAACCTTTATCATTACTTAAGTTATAATTAAAAAATCAATGATATACCCCCTAAACCTGGGTAAATGGCATTTTCCAAAATTAAAAATAAATTTCAGTATTAAAGCTGAAATGGTGAGAAGGTAACAGACACTGAGTGCAGACATTAGGAAAGCAGTAGGAATCTCTGCAATACCAAATGTAGAAATTTAATATAATCAAGTTATTTATGAAACTTGAAAAATTTTCAAAAAACCATATGTCGAAGAGGTACCTAGGCAATGCCATGTTTATTGTAACACTATTTGCAGCATCTAAGAATGGAAAACTACCCAAATGTCCATTTAGTGATGAATGGACAAAGAAGGTATAGTATGTATAAACAAGGGACTAACATTTGAAAATAAGATATAAGATGAATTTCTAAAATTTGCCAAAAAATATAGTTATATCTAAAGGCTTTTATGATAGGTGAGATAAGCGAGATGATATTGAAATATGAAAATAAGAAATACAGAAATAACAAAAACACTGAAATAACAAAAACACTGAAATAACAAAAATTGTCTAATTTTATGCACATGTGATACAGAGAGAGAACAAACAAACTAAATAAAACAAATATAATAGTATTTTTCTATAGGTTTTTGGGTCACCCTCTTCAGTGATCACGGGCTATGCCTGGCCTTGTACTTGACAGTCACTCACGGGGAGCATTCATGGACTCCAGTCTGTTGGAGGACAGGTTTAGCTTTTCTGGGAATTTTGTTTTGCCCACTCCCAGCTTAATCTATTTAATCCAAGGTTCATTCTAATGAGACCTCTCTTCTATGTAAACACTGCTAGAGGGTGTGGCAGTTACAGAAGTCACCTTGATTGAATAACTTCTGACTTATACATCTACTAAGGCTTCTATGTTTTCTAGATTGGGCACAGCTCCTCTTTATACCCACTGCACCCAGCGTGGGACAAGTTAGAATTTACCAGGAGACTACCACCCTGGCTATGTTGAGACTATAGGAAGACTATAGGAAGGATCATACTAGTTTGCTCTAAGCAGGCAAGAGTGACCCTTTCAGTGCACGAGAACAAGTTACTCAGAATCACCCTGGTGCAGATAATAATAAGAAGGACCTTGTGGGTACCATCTAGATTACATGAAGCTCATGAAATTAAGATGTATTACTTTATATCAGCCCCCTCTCTCTCCAGTGTTTTACATAAGAGATAATCTCAGGATTAGTCCTTGGCATAACTTTTGTTTATACCTGCAATAAGGTGTGGCACTACACTCTGTTCAGGGTTCTTTGTTGACATGACCCTCCCTGTCACAAATCGGATTACTTTGGTGTATATAAGGGGCTGACTTGGAGGCCCCTTCACCTTTTACCTTTGCCTTTTGGGCCTTTTAGCTTTCGGCTTTTGGCTCCTTTGGCTTTTGTCTCCTTGGCCTTTTGCTTTTGGCTTTTGGCCTTTTGCTCTTTGGCCTTTTGGGTAGGACTCAGCTCGGGTGAGTTCCTCTCTCTTTGGTGGGAGACTTAGGCTCTTTTGTATGGTCTAAGTTCAGACCAGAGCTAAAGTTTGTTCATTATATTGGAGTGCTGTGGAAGAGCTTTTGTACTATTAAAAGCCTTTTTGGAACTGCACCAGACTCGTGAGTTTTCATCTGTTCTCCGGCATCCTCGGAGGTAGAAGAGAACCTCTGTCCTGACACTGTCGGGACCCCGTGGCGTTCCCGACACCAG
>JAJIBD010004871.1:0-38981 GCA_021461705.1 Cryptotis parvus
CTACCCACTGTACTACTGCTCCAGCCCAAATATTGGTTTAGTAGGTTATCATAAAATCACCGCCCAAAATATACCCTATTTGCTAAGTTATATTTCTGAACTTAATCCATTCAGGATCATTGCCGGCATTATGTAAACTAAGCATGGCTAATTGTTTTCTATCAAGTAAGTTTTATCCTATCATGGGCCCCTGAAAGTTAATGAAACTTGAGGCACAAGCTTCTTCTATAAAAGAAGAAAAAAAATCTTGGGCTGGAGACAATATTCCAAGTAGGGTGTTTGCCTTGTTTGCAGTTGACCCAGGTCTAAACCTTGGCATTCCATATGGTCCCAAGCTCACCAGGAATGATTCCTGAACAGAGCCAGTTCTAGTAACCACCTAAACAAGTATGCATTTCCTAAACCAGGTTATTTGCTGTTAGAATCTCTACACAAATTTGTAATGAAACTATATTCAATGTTGTATTATTACATATATGAAGCTAGTTAATATTTTCCTTTTAAAAAGTTACTGTAATAATTCATCACTTGATCACTTGACTTCCCTTAGATCATCGATTTACTGGAGCAGCCACCAGTAACATCTCAGTATGTCCTGTTCATATGTGAGATAGCCCAAGGGCATCTGCCAGCTCCAGGAACATACAGAGCCTCAAACCATTCCATCAAGTCATGGGAATGAGGTCTATAATTGTTACTGGTATTTGGCATGTCAAATACGACACGGGTAGCCGGCCGGGTTCTGCCATACGGATGGGAAACTCTTGTAGTCACATCAAAACTCGAGCATTTATAAAAAAAAATTCAACACCATGAAAAACTGGGGGGAAAGATAAACAGAAACCTCTCTCAAAGATGAAACAAAAATGATGGAAAGGCATATGAAAAAAATAATCTGTATCACTAATTATCAGGGAAATGCAAATCAAAACAGTGATGAGATATCATCTCAGACCACAGAGACTGGCACATATCAAAAAGAACAAGGAACAACCAGTGCTAGCTTGGATGTGGGGAGAAAAGGAACTCTCATTCACTGCTGGTGGTATCAATTGGTCCAACCTTTCAGAAAACAATTATGGTCATTCCTAAAAAATCTAGAAATTGAGCTTTCATTTGATACAGCAACTTCACTGCATCAAAGTAATAATTCATAACAAAAATAATTGAAAATATGCCTCCATCTAAAGATGTATATTGACAAATTACAATTTGACAAATCAAATTTAAGGAGGCATTTTAGGAGAATGCTAATTCTTAGGGCAGGCAAAGATGTGGAGAACATCTTCTGTATTGCACATCTCTTTGAAAATAAAACGTATTTGGGGGCTGGAACAACAGAGTGGTAGGGTGTTTGCCTTGTACATGGCTGACTAGGGGTTGAGTCCCAGCATTTCATATAGTCCCCAAGTACACCAGGCATCACCCCTGAGTGCACAACCAGAAGCACCAAGCACAGCTGGTGAGGACTACAAACCAAAAATAAATAATGCAACTTTATTCATATAGTTCCTACTTTGTGTCAGTGGGGACAGAAAAGAAAAATAAATGTACCTGATCAAAGTTTTATTCTGGGGCCGGAGCGATAGCCTAGCGGGTAGGGTGTTTGCCTTGCACGCGGCTGGCCTGTGCCGGCCGGGTTCGATCCCGGCATCCCATATGGTCCCCCGAGCACTGCCAGGAGTAATTCCTGAGTGCAGAACCAGGAGTAACCCCTGAGCATTGCCGGGTGTGACCCAAAATAGCAAAAAAAAAAAAAAAAAGGTTTATTCTAGTGGTATGTAAGTGTTGGCTCTTCTTCCTTAAAGGTTGGCTAAGGTTTATTTGACTTATTGAACAAAGGAAAAAGGGAAAGGAGAAACACTAGCACAATTTTTCTTGCACTTCCACTGGAAGTCAATGAAAGATATCATTTACCTAAAGACAAGGTTCCAATTAACTTCATGCATTTATAAGAATGCCATCAATCATCAATGATTAATCTTGTACTTATTCTTTTTAAAGAGTTGCACATGGACTGGAAATATGGCTAAAGTGGTAGAGTGTATGTGCCTTGCATTCATCAAGACCCCAAATACCAGGAGCAACCCCACCTTCATCCCTCAAGTATTGCTGGAAGCGTCCCTCCATAACTGCAAAAAATGAAAATGACTGTTTGGAGGGCAGCAATGAGTATCATCAACCTTGTGAGAGGCATATGGAAAACACTGTCTACCCTTGAAGTGAACATGCTGTGATTAAGAGGGACAATTATCTGACTAGGAATACCAAAAAGTAAAAAGCAGGTATGTTAGTGAAACTAAGAATTTAAGACTAAAAACAACAATCCATGTCAGTTATTGTATGAAAACATATTAAAAACCATTTTAGAGTAGTTCACATTTCTTCATGCAGTGTAAATCAGTGTTTCCCAAAGTAGACAACAGGGGCGTACGGAGTGAGGGAGTGAGGCAACGGGCAATAAAAGCTTCAGACTGGACAAGTTTTTTATTTGTTGTTATTAATGGTAATTTCCAAGGGAGCAAGGAATAAAATATTTTTCTGAAAAGGGAGTTGCAGAACAAGTAAATTTGGGAGCTTCTGGTTTAAGTAATTATTTCCAAACCTTTGAGCAACACACATAACTATACAACTTATCAAGCAATTCCAGGTCAAGTTCATATCCCCTCACCCCCAAAAAGGCTGAAATTTGGTCTTTATTTCCAGCATAGTTTTTGTCTTTGTATAGTCCTATTAGGTATTTGTTGCCTCCATATTTTAAGCTTATTTTAAAAGGTCTAAATAGTTAAGGTTCAACAGTACTTCAGTTTTCTTCAGCACTAATTTTTTTGTGTGCATGTGTGTGTGCAGACATGCTCAGAACAAGCTCCTTAATCTACCAGGAAAACTAAAGCAAAATCACCAAATGTTTGTTATGTCATTAATGAAAACAATGGAATAGAATTTGAAAAATAGTTTCAACATTGCAATTAGGAAAACTTTATTTAGTTTGACAATTGGACATTATCTACCTCATATCACTATGGTGAAACCATGACTCGGTTTTTCCCAAGTTTTAAGAAAAATCAGTTCAATAGCTGACACTGTTTTAAAGACAAAAATTTAAATAACTATGCCTATAAAAAGGAATGCTAACTTCCACATTTAAATTTTTCCCTAGAAAAAAAAATATTATTCCCTGATTGTGTATGTATCTAAAGTTACAATGTTAGCGATTTTTTTTTTTTTTTGCCTTTTGGGTCACACCCAGCAATGCTCAGGGGTTACTCCTGGCTCTGCACTCAGGAATTACTCCTGGCAGTGCTCTGGGGACCATATGGGACGCCGGGGATCGAACCCGGCCAGCATAGGCCGGCTGCGTGCAAGGTAAACGCCCTACCTGCTGGGCTATCGCCCCGGCCCCAATGTTAGCGATTTTAAACTGGAATAAACTCTGATTCAACATTTCAAGTTACATACTAGATACTTCTTGGCTTTCTTGTGATGACTTTGGAGTTGCAGTGTTAACACTGCCCAGAATATGTTTTTGAGTAGGAAAATCTTCAAAATTTTGATACTTGGGGCGGGAGCAATAGCCCAGCGGGTAGGGCGTTTGCCTTGCACGTGGCTGGCTCATGCTGGCCCGGGTTCGATCCCTGGCATCCCATATGGTCCCCCGAGCACCACCGGGAGAAACCCCTGAGCATTGCCGGGTGTGACCCCAAAAGCAAAACAAAACAAAAACAAAACAAAAAAAAAAAAAACCACAAAAACCCACAAAATTTTGATACTTAAGTATAAGCTTAAAAATACATGTTTTTAATTACCATCGCCACTCTACTGTTCACAGGCTAAATTTACCTTCTTATGAATATCAATGACATTATGACATTATACCATTTATCACAATCAACTGATATATACTATCAAAGCCAATTTTTTCATTCCAGTATTTCACATCGAGGTTGACTATTCAAACAGTATAATCTAGAGCAAAGTATTTCTCACCTGCAATCTGCTCTTCAGTCAGTTGGTCAGCCTACAACATAAAAAGATAGGATAAGTGGCTTGAAAGCAGACTACAGTTAGAAAAACAACTTTTAAAATGTTCAACATTCACCTTGTACATAAATTTCATTCATTTAAACATTGCTTACCACTACCAACAATAGATAGAAAATGTCATGTATTTGACTTATCTTTGATACTTAACTGACCTGATCCTACATTTAGGATATAAAACTATTTCAGAACACTTTTTTTTTCTTTTGCTTTTTTTGGTCACACCTGGCAATGCGCAGGAGTTACTCCTGGCTCTTCACTCAGGAATTGCCCAAGGATCAAACATGGGCAGGCCGTGTGCAAGGCAAATACCCTATTTGCTGTGCTATTGCTCGGGACCCTCAGAAAACATTTTAAAGCCCAATTTTATGCGAACTGAAAAATTCTAGCCTTGCGTCCTAAAAAGTTTAATAGGATCATAAAGGAGAGATTAAGAACATCAAAAACAATTCCCTTCTTCAAAAACTAAGCTCACCAACTCTGGTAAACGTAAAAACATTACCAGAAATCTCCAGGTTCTAAAAACATTCAAAATTAGTACCATAAATAATTGGGGCATGAAAATAATTTTCTAAACCTTAAAAAAAAAAAAAAAAAATGTTTTTATTGTTTTAAAATAAAAACAGTATTATTAAAAAGGAGAGTAATTCAACCTATCTCCATTGATATGCAGCTTATAGGTTTTTACTCAAACACAAGGGAAACCAGAATTCTGAAACTTTCTCTAGTTTTGAAACCTCTAATTACATATGACCTTTTGTAAAAACAAAACTTTCTTTTAAGAACATGGACAAGAACTACTTATTTTTGCTTTACAAATGTGCCCAGGGCTAGAGAGACAGCAACTGCCTAGCATGCAGCAGTGACTCAGGAAATTCCAGTCATTGCCACCAAGCACCCCCAGGTGAGGCTCCAAAACCAAGTAATAAAAGCCCAGGCATTTCCTAATTAAAACAAAGGGGCGCCGCGGAGCAATAGCCCAGTGGGTAGGGCGTCTGCCTTGCACACAGCCGGCCCTGGCCCCTGGTTTCGATCCCTGGCATCCCATATGGTCGCCCTGAGCACCGCCAGGGAGTAATTCCTGAGTGCAGAGCCAGGAGAAACACCTGAGCATTGCTGGGTGTGACCCAAAAAAAAAAAAAAAAAAAAAACAAGCACTTTTTGTTCAATCTTCACAGTATCTGTACAACAGTAATTTCCTATCTGATTGCTAAGGGTTATCGGCTCATGTTAAATTTGGGGATAAGTGTTAGCATAAAATTAGAAACAATGTACAGTTAGAATCAGTTTTCAGATGTATTCAAAGATTAAGATTTTCTTGTTTTAGGTGCTTGGTGCACATTTGTGCAATGCCAGTGATCAAATGCCAGGGCTCCCTTATATAAAACATGGTTTCCCACCCCCAATTTTTTTTAGGTTTAAAATTCACAAGATGGCAATAAAAATGTCTGCAAAATTAAAGCTCTACATAGCCCTCACTTTCATTTTTTTTAAAATAAACTGCTTATGTAATAGTACTGTGAGGCACTGCTGCCAAGAAACCACCTTCTAATATTCCTACTTAAGTACAGTAGCATACTGTGAGTAATAATCAATTTGTACAAAATCAGTTTCATCTTTAAACATTTTGGTTGTTTACAATGGATAACTTGTTAAAGAATAGCATTACTGGCTGTAGAGTATAGGTAAAGTTAAGTTTCAGAAGAAACCTGGAAAGCAGTAGTGTCTTTGTTAGACACTCAGCTCCAGTCAACAATTTTAACACCAAAGCAAACCCATTTGTGTATATGTGGCTTTTTTTTTTTTTTTTTTTTTTTTTGGTTTTTTGCATCACACTGGTCAATGTGATCCTAGCTCTACACTCAGGGATCACTAATGGCAGAGTTTGAGGGATCATATGAGATGACAGGATTGAACCTGTGTAGACTGCATAGAAGGCAAGTACCCTAGCAGCTATTCTATCCCTCTTTGGGGGAAAAAAATAAGAGGGGGGGGGAGGTGAGGATCAGAGGTGTGGCTCAGTAATAGAAGACATCTATCTTGGGGAGAGGGTTTGCATCCCTACCACCACCAAAAAGTGAAAAGGTCTTGTAACTAACATTCAAGAGCCAGAAAGTTCAAATGCACAAATTTTTTTTAAAATTATCTACTTTTAAAAAATTCAAGCCTTGGAACCACATGGTCCCCCTCTCCCTAAGTAAAGCACCCCTCCCTTTCCCAGCATACACCTCCAGGTATGATGCCAAACAAAGTAAAGTTATCCACTTTTAGACTATGATGAATAGAGCTGGGGCTTAGAGTGCTTGCACTGCTAGCACATATATGGTCACAAGCACACATCCCTGGCAGTCCACATGTGACAGTGCGATCCTGGCAGTTACGTTAGCTGCACTTCCCAGTAGTGCTAACGTTTTCCAGCAGCACCAGTAAGTTGCCTATAGGCACCACAAAGGGGATGCAAACCTCTGATAAGTAGTTGAGCCAGCAATGCAGTTACCCCTACCAAACACCATTCATTATCTCGTGTCTGCTCCAAGCATGCAAGTATCACAACTAAAGGAATGTTAACATTGATGAGCACCATGGTTGACTGTGAGCATCCACAAACTGAGGTATAAACCTGTCATTATAACATTACTGAGAGGGGGAATAAAATTAAAACCTACTTTGGTAGATTTTGTATCCTTACAAATCTGTACCCTTAACAAATCCCAAATCTCCACCAATTACTTGGTATTAAAAATCAGTCCTATTCCTTAGGATTTATATTTAAAACCCATTAAATCCCCTAAATTCGTGTTTATTTTGTTAGGGGATAGGGAGGATTTATACTAGTCTGTTTCAAACTTGTAGAACTATCATTTCTGAAGGAAGGGCAATATGGCATGGCGGAGGGAAGCATGATTCTGTCCATAAAGTTTTCTAAACGGCTGTATGACCTTGAGACTTGATATTTAACCACTCAGTTAAATTCATCTGTACTACAATATTAATACTTAGCAAGGTTATAACACAGAATAAAGAACTATGCAAAGGGTTAGGTCAGAAGTTCAGTTTTAAGCTAATCAAAAAACCTACAATATTAAATAACAATTTAGTTTAATTTCCACAAGATAAATAGACATGCACGGCATTAGTAAGTTCTCAAATCTAGTATTTTATGTTAACTTTGATAGTTTAAGCTAAGGAAGTATTCTCTTTGCAAACTGAAACCTTGAGGTTTCAGGGAAAACCGAGAGACAGATATGGCAGTAGATTATATCCATTTAGGATTAAAACAAAATGAGTACTTACTGCAGTTTGTGTGAAGGAATAATAGCTATGTACAAAAAGGTAGTCGTGTGTGTGTGTGTGTGTGTGTGTATGTGTGTGTAATTCAAGAACTCACAAGTGAAAGCCTTAGGGAAGAAATAAGAATGCTGATAGCTATATAAAAGGAAATAATTTTTTTTCAATTTGCTTGGAAAAATCAACATTTAAATGCCCTTATGCTACCTTATCCAGATCCTTACCTTAAAACAAATGCTATGTTGGATTATAAATGAGTTTAAAGCACACAAAACTCATATGGTCTGAAATATCCCAATTTTGCATGGAATGTTTTAAATGTACCAAAGTTCTGTATTATTTATATAGCGTTCAACATTTTCTACTTTACCAGCAACATCCAGGATAGGTCAAACAAAATAAAGTCAAAGAAATAGGAGACAGTTCAAAGAGCCAAAGTTTTTAGTTTGATCCTTGGTAATCCACTATGTCCCAAAGCATCACCACGAAACAAAAACCAATCAATATTAATAACTCAAAGGCCAGGGATGTGGCTCAAGGGTTTAAAAAAAAAACAAAAAAACTGGCCTTGCATAAAAGATCTGGGTTCAATCCCAAGCACACATGAAGGGAGTAGTGGTGATGGAAATTGCTTGGCATTTTCACTTGTAAATATTTTCAATCTAAACAAATCCAATTCCCCCTTTTTTGGTAAATAATGCCCTTTTCTTATAAGAATTACACTTTTGGGGGAAACAGACTAGTGTGTATTTCTATCAGTTAAGTAGAAGAATTCTCTAGAGATGGTTCCTACTCCTGTATTTCTACAATTTATAGTCTTCCCTATTGTTTATCACTCCAGAGAAAAAGTTCCAGACATTAATATATCTCAACTTGTACTCCAAACCTTCGATAATCACAGGTGATGTGCAAACAAGATAAACAATCTGAATCACACATGCAACATTAAAGATACTAACCTATTCACATTTCCTAAAATGTAATTCATAAGTGGGTATTCAGTGGGGAGGAATAAATTTCTTAATTTTCATAAATGTATAGGTGTTCAGGTTTGAACTGGAACTTTGTTTTGGGCCATTCTGGTGACGCTCAGAGACCATTCCTGGTGAGCTCGGATGGGATGCCAGGGATGGAACCCAGGATTACAGAGTGCGTGCAAGATGCCCTACTGGACATACTCTGGCACTTGACTGGAACAAATTTCTATCCTTCATTACCATTTATACCAAATGCTTTCTAGATTTTTAATTCCACAAGTTAAGGTGTTTTTGCTTTATTGACAACGAAGGCAGTTTCTTAAGAGTTGCAATTTATTTTGTCATAATACAACCCACTGGGACTAAATTTTAACTTCATAAAATTGGAAATTAAAAGCCTAATTTGACATTCAGGCTCTAAGCCTGATCCCTAGCACAATCTAGAACATTCTCATTCTGTATATATTAATAGAGCCATAGTGATGTCTCAATTTTATAGAAACAGATCCCTCACATTCTGATACAATTTTTTTTTAATACTCAGCAACAGCTCAATGTTCTACCTCTTCACATCTTTTCTGGAGGAGAGGGGGTGCCTCCGCCCAGTAGCACTCAGGGCCCAGGGGCCACTCCTGGCAATATACAGACCCAGCTGTCCTGACCTGCAGGATCAGAGCTCACTGGGGCTGTGCCACACCTTCACGGCATCTTTTACTTACCTAATCAGGAGCCTCTAGTCGTCTTGAAGCAATCTCCCTCTTTCAACAAGCATATAAAGCCACACACAAGCCCCAAAGATAGGCAAACGATTTAATCCCACATCAAATTTTTATTAACTTGATGGCGTCTAAACTTTAAATCTACAGAATATGGAAGCTACCAGAGGCTAATTCCTAAGTTATTTTGTAGCTGGTAATGACTACTCAACTTTATTGAATAAACACGTAAAACCCGACAACTACAAAAGTTTATCTCTGGCAAAACAAAACCCCACAATTTCACAAAGTCTGCACAAAGCTCTTGATTTAATCATCAGATTGGTAAAGACATGTCTTCCTTTCATTTTTTAGAAACTGGTCCCATGCTTTAGAAAAAGGGCTGCGAGACAGCCTTCTTCCTCTCTTAACTAATTCAACAAGCATATTCAAATTTAGGATAATTTGAAATATTAAAATGGAATGAGGGCACCAAGCAAATGCACACTCATTTTATCCAAGGTGAACTACTCTCCCCACACCCATAGAGGCTGGAGGTTTCAGTTGGCAAGGCATCTCAAGTCCTGTTTAAGATGTCACCTTGCCTCCTGGACACACCCATCGCCATAATCATTTGGCACTGAGCAGGAACTGCAAAATCGGGATCGCAACGGTCAGTCTTGCATTAGCTATCTTTTGGGGAATAAAGACCTTTTTAATTCTCCAGCCGCCGCAACCCCCAGACATTTTCCTATTACAGCGTGTGACAGTCACTGCCGTAGAAACAAAACGAAATGCACGTTAGGATCTGACTACTTCGCTACGAAAATAAAGAGTTCAAGGAAACTGGCTTGGGGGCGGGGTGGGGCGTGCAGGGTGTGGTGGCGTCCCTGCACGAGGGTACTAGAACAGGACCCCCGCCGGATTTCTCCAACCAGCTAAAGGGCCTGACCCGGGATATAATGAGGCTCGTTTCCTCCCAACAGCACAAAGCCACTTCCATTAAAAAAAAATAAAAAAAAAAATTTTTTTGCAACTGTCCAGGCGGGCCGGTGGTAGGCGGCCCTCGGGCGCAGCTGGAGTCGGAAGATCCCGACCCAAGGCACTTCCTTCTCGCCACCAGAGGGGGATGGGGGACCGGCCGGGGCCACCCTCCCCACCCCCCGCCAGGGCCAGCCGGTCCCGCAGCGCCGCCGAGGCTCGCCGCAGCCCCGCAGGTGCCAGCGCAGCAGCTGGGGCGGCGGCCCCGGCCCCGCGCCGCCCCGCCCCGCGGCCGCTCCCTGCGCCGCGCGGGCTCGGCCCACAGGGCGCGCCGCGCCCGCCCGCCCGCCCTCGGCTCGCGCCCCGCGCCGCCCCTCCCCCCCGGGCCCACGGGGATGCGGGCTAACGGCGGCTGGCCGCTCGCCCCGGGCCTCGCGCTCCCCCCCCCCCCCCCTCGGCCGCCCGCGGACAAAGGCGCTTCCTGGCGCCCGCACCAACCGTCCGGCGGGTTTGAATCCGACCCCGGGCTTGACCTTTCGAGATGCCCCTAGCCGCCTTCCCCGAGGTGCGGGGCCGCACCTCAGCTCGGCTCCATCCACTACCAACTCGGCCCTCGAGGCGCTGGCCGGACCCCCGACTCCACAGGCGACCCACCGCGGGGAGAATGGGGGTGGGGGGGAGCACCTGCGACACAGGCGCCGCGGGAGCCCCAGCCTCTTTCGCGCCATCCCTCAGGGCTTGTAAGGCCACTCCTGAGGGAATAAAGGGAGGCGAGTTTCCTTTCTTCAGTCGCTTCCGCCCCGGCCTCTCCGCTCCGGCGGCCGAGCGCCAGCAGCCTAGCGTCGCACTCACCATGCTGCAGGCGCTATCGCTCTCGAGACGCGACCACACAACCGATCAGCTCGCTCGCTCCGCTCGAACTAGCTCTTCTCTCCGCCCCCAGCGCCTCATAAACGCCTCCCTCCGCCAGATCCTTCCGCCGTAGCTAGATAACGGAACATCACAAACGAGTCCCGGCCAGCCCTCTCCCCTCACACTCTCCTCGAGACCTCTCTGGCCTCGGGTATTGGTTCGACAGGGGGCGAGATCAAAGGGAGTGGGTAAACATGACGTAAGGGATTGTCGACCGCCCTCCAGGCAGCCGTTAAAAGGCGAGTAGAGGCGAGACCGCCGGGCGCTACTTTGCGGCGCGGAGGAGCACCGCGGCAGCGACGTGCTACCGAGAGCTTTAAGACGGCCGCTGATTGGCCGGTTCGTACCTGCAATGCGTCACTCGGCCTCGCAGCCGCCGCCGCCGCCGCTCCGCGGTGCATTTGTACCGTTGCTGCTCCGGCCGCGCTGTCTTGGCAACTGCGCCAGGCGGTAGAGGCGCTTACGTTGCTCCTCGGCCGGAGCTCCCCGCGCCGCCGCCTGTTTCTCCCCCGCCGCGCTCGCGAGCTCACCCCCTGCCCACTTAGGGGCTGAGACCGAAACACTCTAAACCGGCTCAGCGGTGCAACCTTGTTTTTCCGCCTCTGGGAGGCCACTCATTTTCCATTTCACTTTTAGAAAGTTCTTGAAAAATGGGGGTGAGAGCAAGTGAAGCTTCTCAACGAAGAGACTCGTCTGAAACCATCTTCCATTTATAATCCACTTTTGCCTTCCTTGCCAGGGGTTATTTGTCGAAAGTCACTCAAAAACCAGTTTGTGGGGGATTAGTCATTTCTAATACCCTCTTAATATTGCTGAGACAATAGTAGGATTCTGGGTTGGATTAGGCCTGGGGATGAGGCCGCTTCCCCGCACCCCACAACCCAGCCCCGTGCCAGGGCTCGAACCTAGGGTCGCACTTGCAATGTGACTACCACAGCTGCATCCAGGTCTTTAGGCCGCTCGCTTAGCTGGTCATAAGGCCTTAGAAGATTTAACCTGCAATCTTTCCAGGGGAAGGGGAGGAAGTGTTTGGGTCACACGGAGATGTTCTGGATCTCCTGGCGGTGCTCAGGGGACCATATAGGATGCGGAGTTCGAATCCGGGTCAGATGCCGTGGATTGAATCGGTCCACGCGTGCAGAGCAAGCGCTTTCACCGCTGTGCTGCCCGCTCTGGCCCTTTTGATTTTGAATCTTATATGTAAAATGCAGTTAATAGTAGTTGAAAGATTGTGATTATGTGAATCATATAAAGTTTAAAGCAGAAGGTTAAGGTAACTGGCATAAGCAAGGCATTCAACAAGGAGCTGTACACTACGCTGTGCACTGTAATGTACCCTCATGATGAATTTGTCAGTTTGAGTCTTTTTTAGGTCTCGGATTTAAATGACTATTTTAAGAACCACTTAAAACTTACCTTCTTAGGCAGTGCCATGTCTCAACAGCTCAACACTAGCTCGTCTGCCTTGGAGATATGAGGCAGTGTTGAGTTCCTGGTCCCATCCCCCATTCTGGACATCCATATGTGAGCACCCATAGCTATGTGCCAGCTCCAGAGAGCAGTGCAGCCAAATGTGCAGTTCCTGGAGAGTACTGCAAGCCAAAATGTGTGCAAGCACTACAGTTCAAAGCAGTGGGAATATAAAATGGTACAGCTACTGGTGGGGGAAAAATGTGACTGGTTCCCCTAAAAGTGTAAAAATGAATCACCACATTATCAAGCAATTCTGGGTATATGCCCCAAATAACTAAAAGCGGGATTTCAAGAGATATTCGTGTATCCAGGTTCCCAGAATTGTTCAGAACTGAAATGTGAAAGTAACTTATCAATGGATAAATGCATATGCATACAGTGGAATAGTACCTTTAAAACGATGGAAATTCTGCCATAAGGCAGCGTACACAAAATATAAATCTAGACATCACACTAGGTGAAACATGTTAGCCACAGAAAAACATAGTTGATTCCAACTATAGAACTTCCTTAGAATAGGCAAATTCACTGCTAGAAAGTGGCATGGTGAATGAAATGGGGTTGAGGGCGAAGAGTCTGGGTGATATATTTAATGAAAATGGAGTTTGAGCTCTATAATTTGAGGAGTTCTGGGGATTGATAAATGGTAATGGTTGCACAACATTATGAATGTTTTTAACGCCACTGACTATACGTACAAATGGATCAATTGGGGGCGGAGAGACAGTACAGTAGATAGGGTTCTGGTCTTGCATGCAGCCAACCTGGGCTTAAATCCTAGCACCCATATGCTCCTCTGAAACCTGCCAGGAGTGATCCCTGAGCATCACTTAGTGTGGCCCAGAAACAAACAAAAACTAAGGCATAAATTGATCGATTTTATGTGTATTTTATCACATTCTTAAAAGTGGATGACTTGGTCCTACTGAGTATAAAAGGGCTTGCATGCATCCTTGACTACTTAATATGTAGGGAATAAATACCCACTGTGTTCACTTGATTTGAATAATGTGTTGGTAACCAGAGATTTACAGGGCACAAAGGAAATAACCTTAACTGGCTACAGAGGTTCCAGAAAGAGTTCCAAAAGTAGATGACTCCTAAATTGTGTGTGGCACACTCCCTGAGCTATAAAAATGCAGAGTGGAGCATGTAGCATTCTGAAAAGGCAGAAACAGGCGAGACCCTTCTTGGCAAAGCAGGAACTTAATAGAAATGCCCCTCTGGCTTGCAGGGGACCCACTTCAAGCATTGGGAGGGCTCAGTGTTACAGTTGGTCCTACTGCTCTTCACTTCTTCAATGTGCCAAACAGCAATGCAACATTCCAGTCTCCTCTGATTGAAAGCAGTGGCCGTGTGCTCGGGGATTAAGAAAAATCAGGAAGGGAAGGAAGTGAGTCCTAGACAAAGCACTCCAGAAGCGTGCACTTGCTGGCATGATGGAGGAACCACCAGTGGCTAGGTATTTCTCAGGTTTAAGAAACTGCTTTTCCGGGGCGGAGCCATAGTCCAGCGGGTAGGGCATTTGCCTTGCACGTGGTTGGCCCATGCCGGCCTGGGTTTGATCCCCGGCATCCCATATGGTCCCCCGAGCACCACCAGGAGTAATTCCTGAGTGCAGAGGCAGGAGAAACCCCTGAACATTGCCAGGAGTTACCAAAAAAAAAAAAAAAAAAGCAAATAAATAAATAAATAAAACTTTTTTTAAAAACTTGCTCTTCCTCAAAAGGTTTTCTGCTAGAACCAGAATCCAGAAAGAATCATTTTAGGTTGTGTTAAGGTCTTAATATTTTCCCCACAAAAAAGCAGTGACTATCAATTTAGCAAGTCAAAATGGAATCTCCAGTACTAAGGAGGAAGGTATGTATGCTCTAAATTGTTACCCTGCCCGGCAAGACCAAGCTCTTCTCCCTTCGCTATCTTCACCCTCTTGGAAGGCTTGATGGAATTTAACCCCCTTTAGTTAAGTTAGACATTTCACATGCCATCAGGAGTATTTTCTAGACTAGGTTAGAGATGGGTCCTCTTTATTTCAGTCTTGCAAATCAGACATAAATTGAGTGTGCGTTCAATTAGTATTGGCAAACCTGTGACCTTCCTCTCAGATGAATGACTCTTCGATGAAAACTCAGGCCCCGTGCTGCTAATTATTGTTGCTAATGTGGTTATGTAAAGCTGACATGGGAAGGAGTGGGGATGTGAGGGCATCTAACTAACTTTATCCCTCAAATAAAAAACCATGAGAGTTTTACATCGAAGTAAAAAACCATGAGAGTTTTACATCGAAGTCAATAGTTTGTTCAGAAACTAAGCAGAAAACAGAGGTGAGCCAGAGCGATAGTACAGCAGGAAGGGCATTTGCCTTGTATGTGAACAACCGGGATTTGATCCCGGCATCCTATATGGTCCCCTGAGCTCCACCAGGAGTAACTCCTGAGTGCAGAGCCAGGAGTAACCCCTGAGCATCACCAGGCGTGACCCAAAAAGAAGGAAAAAAAAACAGAGGTGAAAGACCCATTCTCCTGCATCTAAGCAGTTTCCAACTCTTTGCAAGGTACTCCCCAGAAACTTGTTTGATGTATCCTTAGATGGAAGAGCCATCAACAACCCTTTCTTTCAACTTAGTCACTAAAAATATTCCTGCTCTAACACAGTAATTCATCAGTTTGTGGTGAATTTACATATGACAATTTTAATACTGGGGCATTGAAAGACAAAATGAATAATCACCTCCTCTAGAAACTGAATGTTTAAAAAAGATTGATGCATCATTTTTAATAAGCACAGTCTTAAGACTTACGTACAGGTGCATGCTTGGTGATACATGTATTGAATCCAGGAACTTTTATACAAATATTTGTTGATGAAATGCATCTGTTAAAGAAAATATAGAAAAGTTCTTCCCGGTTTCTTAGGTTGCACCTCAGTCAGGCATCTTCCAGAAACTTCCTTGCCTACCTCACCAAGACAAAAAAGAAAATGAGAAAAAAAAAAGTCAACACTTCCATTTAAAGCCTCTGTGGTTTATGTGTATTTGAGACTCATCCAACCTAATTTATTTATAGAGCATTTGTCTTCCACAAGATTACATACAGTGCAGCCCAACTTTCGCAACGGCCAGCCTAGAAGCAAAGTTGATGGCAACCACCACATTAAGGTCTATTTTCCCTTTCTAACAAGTGAGAGTTTTAGCTTTCTACCTTTGCTCATCTTGGGAAAACGAGAGCGCACATCCTCTCCACATCTCTGTTCCTCATTTTGCAGAGCAGAGATAACATAAGCCCATCCTCCGACACTTCCTTCCCATAACTTCTCTTGGCTAACAGCTGTTCTGAGAACAAGAGCAGAGACACAGTTACAGAGACACTATTGATTGCACAGAGGCAACACTAATGGTAGGGTCTCTGTGGTTCTCATCAGGGAAGAGAATTAAGCCTTCAGGCGTCAAATGTAGAAACCAACTTCCCTATGCCCCTGGAATGGTGCTTGTTTTGTGCCAATCTTGAGAGAACTGAGGAAATGTAGTCAAATCATTTTTTCTTGTTCTGTGGTTTGGTTCAGGAGCCCTGCTGGAGAAAATGAAGCTATTTTCTTCCAAGATTATGGGACAAAACAGAGCTGGGCTGGAATCCAACCAGTTCATTAGAGTATCTTGCCCCCAGCATCCTCAGCTTGATGAGCGATGAAGAGAAGAAACTGAATTCTTTAGACAGCTTGAATGGACTTGTCTTTAGCTCTGATAGGGACATGCTGGCATATTAATTTGCTCATTCAAAAAACCTGAAGTGTCCATTGAGATTGCCAATGACCTAGGTTTTCAAAATCTAGGTTTGTTGAGGATTTGCTAAAACCAAGCGGTCTCTGGCAAACCAGCATGTTTGGTTATCTCGGAAACCACTACCACCCACCAGTTCAGTAAGTACCGGTAGTATCAGTAGTTTGTTTTACACTGTAAATGTGATGAGAATAAGCAAGGAAATGTGCTGTGCTATTTCCCGTTTCCTCATCTTTGCTCACACTGCTCCCTCTGCCCAGAATGTTCTTTCTCCTCTTCCCACTGCCTAACCATATCCCCTGTGAGTTCTTGCTAACCCCACTAGTCCCTCACCCTTTGGCCTTAAGAGAAACAACACACACTCTCTCTTCGTCTCCCTCTTTCACTCTTTTTCCTCCACATCCCTACCAAAATAGCATTAAAATGCTCTATGGCATTAATTCCTGACAGATTGGTTGTTCCAAAGTGGCATGCCTTATGTTCGTACCCTTACTACCCTGGATGGTGCCAGACATAATAGGTGCTCAATACATTTTGTTGACTGATGGTTGAAAAGGTGAATAAATGGACAAAGATTCTATTGTCCTATTGTTTAATACATGTTTTATCACATGACTTTTAATAAATCCTCAAAAGATTGTTGCAAAATGTGAGTTGTCATAAAAAATAAAATCTTGCCTGCCTTTCACACAGCTAACTGGGGTTTGATCCCTGGCACTGCATATGCTCCTGAGCACTGCCAGGAAGTAATTCCTGAGTGCAGAGCTAAGAGTTATCCCTGAGCATTGCCAGATTTAGCACCAAACCAAAAGTAAATAAAATAATAAAAATCTTTTTTTATCAGTGAATTGTCAACAGAATGATTTTGACCTTCTTGTGTTATTATATAAATCAATTTTAAAATGCTACACATGTACTTAATAAAATATGCTTCTCATCTTCCTTAGTATTTTTTATATTATTGTTTAATACATGTTTATATGTTTTTGTTTGGGGGCCATATCTGAAGATGCTCAGGAGTTATTCCTGGTTCTGCACTCAGGAATCACTCCTGGTAGTGTAGGAGTGGGGGACCATATAGGGGGACCATATATGGGATGTCAGGGATCAAGGTTGGGTGGGCTGCATGCAAGGCAAATGCCTATGCACTGTACTATCACTCGGGCCCCTACATTTTAAAATTATGTTTTGTATCTTATTTAGAAAATGTATGGTTATGACTATATTAGCTTGAGGAAATTCAGAATTATAACATTAATTTCCACAGAATGAAAATGAAAAAGTGCTTTCAATTCAATTCAGAAAAAAAGAAGTGATACTGTGATTGGTGGTCTATGGACAATGTTAGTAGCTGCATAAAAGTGTGAATTCTTGAAACAATACCTCAAATTTTTCCTTCAAAAAGTGGTTTTGCATATTGACATGGTTTATTTACTTTTACTTTTACTTTGGCTGGCTTTCCAGGTGAAATCAAGATTCCCATTTCTCATATGTGAGAAGTCAGCATTGTAAAGATTCTCTCCCTTACTTTTCATTGTCTGTCATTCCCCACCTATCAAGCCAATATTTCTAGGCTCTGTTCTTGGAACTTGGAGTAAATCATTATTTTGGGGGGAAAAAGTTCTAAACTGGAACTAGAAAAAGTTAGAACAGGGGCTGGAATGATAGTCCAGCGGGTAGGGTGTTTGCCTTGCACGCGGCTGGCCCATGCCGGCCCAGGTTCGATCCCCGGCATCCCATATGGTCCCCCAAGCACTGCCAGGAGTAATTCCTGAGTGCAGAGCCAGGGAGAAACCCCTGAGCATTGCCGGGTGTGACCCAAAAAAGCAAAACACACACACACACACACACACACACACACACACACAGCGGGTAGGGCGATTGTCTTGCACACAACTAACCCCAGGTTCAATGCCCAGCATCCCATATGGTCCCCTAAACATGGCAAGGAGTGATCCGTGAATATAGAGCCAGGAGTGAACATTGAGTATTATTGAGTATGGTCACAAAACAAAGCAAAATGAAAATTCTAAACTAAACATCTGCTCCTGTTCTTCTCACATTCCTTTGAGGAAACAGGTAGGGGTGGGGCCTCTTTGCCAAGGACACTTTGAACCTATGGCTTCAGGTTCTGCTTCCCCAGGTCTTTCATCTGCAGTTTCCTACTGTGATATTATCCACATTACAGCATTATTCATTGCTCACTTTTGACATCAATAAATGACTGATAACAGGCAGTATCCATCAGACCTTCCTTCGCATATCCTTAGATCTACCTTCTGCCAACAATACTGCCTGCTAACAATGACACCTTGGAAAAGGACTGAAGGAGATGCTAAATGTTCCCTGAAGACAGCACAAAAGGATTAAGCACTGAGCATTAAGAGTCCTGGATAAAGGCACCTCTAAGAAATCTTCTAAGTACCCAAGGAAAGTCACTGAAGTGTTTAGGAATAGGTTGTCCATGCCAAGTATAGGATGATGACTTTTAAAAGTTTGGAATAAAAATAAAAAAGTAAAAACGGATTTACATAAAATCTTTAAGGATCCTTGAGTAAAATGGTTCAAGGCCTGGGCAAGGAAAGTACAAGGTCTGAAACATTTTATACCAGAAAGCAAGAAGCTACTCAAAATCTGATGAAGAAACAGCAAAAGAACACAGGAGCTGGCTTTAAGCATGCATACTCACCAACTTTGGGACAACTTGAACATCATATATTAAAATAATTGTATTTTCTCATAGTACTGCAATTTTTAAAAAATAAAAATGCAGTGCTTAATAGCAATGCTTAGAAAAGAATGGGAGAGAGCATTTCTTTACCAAAAGACTATCAGTGAGGGTCGGAGCAATAGTCCAGCTGGGAAGTCATTTGCCTTGCATGTAACCCACCAGAGTTCAATCCCTGACATCCCATTTGGTCCTTTGAGCACTGCCAGAAGTATTTACTGAGCGCAGAGACAGGAGTAACCCCTGAGAACCACCATGAGTGACCCCAAAAAGCAAAATAAAAAAAAGAATGTCATCAAGAGGCCATGATAATGGAGGAATAATACAAAGGGTAAGACAGTTTCCTTGCACACTGCTGACCCGGTTCCATCCCTGGCATTGAAACTGGTCCCCCCAAGTCTTGGTACAGAGCCAGGAATAAACCCTGAGCACTACCAGTTGTAACCCTCCTCTCCCCCTGCCCGCAAATGCCAGTGAATACCTATAGAAGAAATTATCAGCTAGAAAAACCACTCTTTTGCAAGCTACAATCTGAGTATATTATTCAGTAAACGTCACAATGGATAATATAATCATTAGTTGAAGAGTTATTGGGAGACAGAATTTGTATATGATGGCTGAATAGTATCCCATAGATCACTTGTAAATTAAAAGTAGAAAGGTGGTTTATAAAGGCGAGGTCTGATAGCTGATTTCAGATCAAGTTCCTTCTGTATTGTACATGGTCATTCCCATCTCCACCCTCTTAAAAAATCTGTAATCCTGTCTATCCCAGTCATGATAACTCAGTGAAACATACCTCTCACCCTTCTCAGGTGCACGAGTTTGTGTGTGTGTGTGTGTGTGTGTGTATCTCTTCTTATTGAAAACTGACACTTTTATATAAAATTATATAATTTAGATAGATTTTATATAAAATCTATATTCTAGATTGTATATAATCATTTTGCATTTAGTATCATACTTAATTTTCTCGGCAGACCTATAAGTCAGTCCTGTACCAACTGTTTCAACTTAACAGATTGAAAAGCTGAGACTTTTCCAAAGCTGAGACTTTCCTTTTAGTTTTTCCAAAAAGATGGACCAATCTGCATTCCCATCAACAATGATGAGAGTCCCTTTCTCCCTGCATCCATGCTAGTTCTACTGTTTTAATAGGTGTTCAATACACCTGGACAATAAATGGCTGGGAAATTGAACACGGAAATCACAAGCAAAGAAAGTTGGGAGTAGGTCTATAGGCTAGAAATGAGGTAGGAAGCTCATTTTGTATGAAACAGTTTGCCCAGGCAAATGTATAGTAGATCTTACAACAGGATTCCTAACTTATTGGTTTTGGGACCACACCTGCTGTGCTCAGGACTTACTCCTAGTATCATTCTTGGTGGTCTCAGAGGACAATATGTGGTGCCAGGAATCAAACCTGGGTCAACCATGTGCTAGACAAGAGCCTTACCCACTATACAATCTCTCCAGCTTCCTAACTCATTTCTGACCTGTAGACCTACAGGCTATTCGCTCCGCCTCCGACACATGATAACCTTTTAATATTTGTATTGCAGGGCCGGAGCGATAGCCCAGCGGGTGAGGCGTTTGCCTTGCCAGCGGCCGGCTCAGGCTGACCAGGGTTCGATCCCGGCGTCCCATATGGTCCCCCGAGCACCGCCAGGAGTAGTTCCTGAGTGCAGAGCCAGGAGTAGCCCCTGAGCATTGCCGGGTGTGGCCCAAAAGGCAAAAAAAAAAAAAAAAAATATATATTTGTATTGCAAACCATAAAGCTCAAGGGTGGGGGGCATGGAGAGAGAGAAAGAGAGAGAAAGAATGTTGGGTGATACACCCTACTGAGCTTTAGTTACTGCCCACTTAGTTGATATGAAGAGCTGCTCCCTGCCTTTAGGAAATCTCCAGAGAAGACACAATGGGAGATTGGGCAGAATTGAATTGATTTCAACAGGTCTCCACATGGGATATACGTGTAGATATTCCAAGAGTACTTGACCACGTTGGATCAACCATAATGTAATCAATTCTCCTAGTTCAAAGAGACATGTCAGTGTACATCCAGGCAAACTGATGTGTCTCTGATTCTTTTTTTTTTTTTTTTTTTTGCTTTTTTGGGTCACACCCGGCAATGCTCAGGGGTTTCCCCCTGGCTCTGCACTCAGGAGTTACTCCCTGGCGGTGCTCAGGGGACCATATGGGACGCCGGGGTTCAACCCGGCTGGCACAGGCTGGCGCGTGCAAGGCAAACGCCCTACCTGCTGGGCTATCACTCCGGCCCGTGTCTCTGATTCTAAAGGTAATGCCAAAGTGAATTATTCTGATGACTTTTGGACTTTAGTGGGATCTAGAGTCTGGAATCAGCTGGCTATATATCATAGTAAGAAGTGTTAATGCCATTCTCTACAAATTACATTCTGAACTGCTTTCTGGTTCAGAGATGCACCCACTTCCCACTCCACTAGGTCGATCTTACCTCAGGGAGTCAGCTCTGGCATTGTGAAGCCAAAGGGCTCACCTGAAGATCTGCATTCCAATACTGTGATTTACCTAGCTTCCTCTCTAGATAGCCCAGCCCACGACGGCAGTGCTGGAAGTTTTTGGTGGACTTCAAATAATAAAATAATCTAGAAAAAAAGGACTTTTTGGCCATTTTGGCTCCCTCTTTGCTCTCTGCCTCTCTCTCCTTCTCTCCGTTTCTCTTCCCTGTTGGGCCTTAGCACATGATAGCTGCCATCTTGGCCTAGGAGTCTAAAACTACACGTGGCTGAGGCCCAACTAGGAACCTAATGTCTGGGGTTTTCCTGTTACTGTTTGATATACCAGAACCTGTGAGAGTAAAGCCTTTTGAAATTTTGCTGGATTCTCGTGCTGCTCCTGGATTTTGTCTAGTGCTCCCCAAGAAGTAAAGAAGAAAGATGAAAAGGAGGGATGTGTCTGGGAGGGCAGGAGGGAAACTGGGGACATTGGTAGTGGGAAATGTATGCTGGTGAACAGATGTGTGTTGGAACATTATATGACTGAAACCCAATCATGAACAACTTTGTAACTGTGTATCTCACTATGATTCAATAAATAAATAAATAAATAAACAATAAAATAAAGCCAGCGCTATTCTAGCATTATGTGGAAATAAAAAAGAAATGAAAGTTTCTTCTTTCACTAAAGAGGTAAATATCTATAATTTGAAACAAGGAAAACTCAAGGTCATATGTATATTAGAGGTATTCCTTGTTTTTATGTTAATAGACTAGAAACTTTCTGAAGACAGGGTTTCAATACATGCTTTCTAGAAGACAGTAGGTTCCAGATAGAAAGTAGAGATGATTTCTTGCCAGATAGAAAATTGAGGTTGATTCTAACGCCATGCACAAAAGTCAAATCAAAATGGATTATAGATCTTAACATCAGACATGATCTAAAGGACACGAAGAAAACATAGGAAAACGGCTCTACGACATTGAATCTAAAAGCATATTCAAAGATGAAACACCACTGACCAAGCAAATGGAAGCAAAAATAAACAAATGGGATTATATGAAATTGAAAAGCTTCTGCACCTCAAAAGAAATGGTGACCAAGATACAAAGACAACCCACAAAGTGGGAAAGAATATTCACCCAATACCCATCTGACAAGGGGTTTCTCTCCTGTCTCTGCATCTCTCTCCCTATTCTTATACACATTGTGGCTAGCCCTGCAAATATTTAGAGTTTATCATTTAAGTCTCGTTGTGTATATTCAATGATGAGCTCTAGCCTGACATTACCATTTCCCACACTTAGTAAAACACTGGTATTGATTTATATCCTATTAATGAATGCAATCATTCTATATCTGTCCTTTTCCTTCTGACTAATTTCACTCAGCATGATAGTCCATGTCCATCCATTTTCAGGTAAATTTCATAATTTTGTCTTTTCTGACAGCTGCATAGTATTCCATAGTGTAAATGAAACAGAGAGAGAAAGAGAGAAAACGGGGATACCTGCTATTGAGACAGCCTGGGGGTGGACGGGAGGGGTGTGGGTACACTGGTGGTGGGAATGGGGCACTGGTGGAGGGATGGGTGCTGGAATACTATATTACCAAGAACCAATTATGAACACCTTTGTAATTGTATGTCTAAAGGTGGCATAATAAAATTTTTAAAAAAAGAAGAAAATTGAGGTTGAGGTCGAGAAAGCAGACTTACTACTGAGACTCAAAATGAAGTCATACTCAGACGCATGGGGAAGAGCTGCCATCCGGCTCTCCCCTAACTCAGCTGACCATGAGGCTCCTAGGAGACAAGATGGGTTTTGGGAGTGGGCCCATCACCTCTGTAGGGCCTCAGAAGCAGCTGGATGAGACTCGCTCACCATAATAGCCGCCATTTTTGTGGTCCGGACCCAGTACATCAAACTAGTGGAACCAATCATGTTCTAGAATATATTACAATCTACAATGTGTAAGAAAGGGAAGCGAGAAGGGACAGAGAGAGAGAGAGAGAGAGAGACAGAGACAGAGAGAGAGAGAGAGAGAGAGAGAGAGAGAGAGAGAGAGAGAGAAAGGAGATAAAGAACATGCCATGGAGGCAGGCTAGGGGAAGGGGGAGGGAGGTGGGGACATTGGTGATGGGAGATGGGCAGGGGTGGAAAGGATGGGTGTTGGAACACTGTAGAACCAAAATTCAAACATGAACATCTTGTAATTGTATATCTAACAGTGGTATAATAAAATATTTTTTTTAATTGAAGTC
Organism: Cryptotis parvus; assembly: GCA_021461705.1. Lineage (NCBI taxonomy): Eukaryota > Metazoa > Chordata > Mammalia > Eulipotyphla > Soricidae > Cryptotis > Cryptotis parvus. The sequence continues at coordinate 23,612 of JAJIBD010004871.1, forward strand.
ATAAAGCTTATTCAGAATGTCTCACTAGAGCTGTCTTTAGAAACCATCAACAAGAAATGTTGAATGTGGGGCCGGAGCGATAGCCCAGCAGGTAGGGCGTTTTCCTTGCAGGCGGCCGGCCTATGCCGGCCGGGTTCAATCCCCGGTATCCCATATGGTCCCTCGAGCACCGCCAGGAGTGATTCCTGAGTGCAGAGCCAGGAGTAACCCCTGAGCATCGCCGGGTGTGACCCAAAAAAAAAAAAAACTATTCCAGGCCATCCTCCGGGCTTCTCATTGTCCTCTCATCAACAAACAATTTGATTTTTCATTTTTTGTTGTTACTTGGAGCCACAATGGGCAATGCTCAGGGTCTATTCATGCCTTCTATGCTCAGGAGTTAGTTATCCCTCATGGTGCTCAAGGGACGATATGTAGTGTTGGGGATTGAACCTTGGTTAGCCACACGCAAACCAATAACTTGGTTAACCTCCACCCCCAACCCCACTGTCTCTCTGGCCCTCAATGCGCAATATGATTTGTTTTCACTGTACTGGTTTAGACGAATTCATTCCTGAGGGTGCCACACATTGGTGAATGAATAGCTTATCTTTGGCTTCTTTGCCAGACTTTTGAATTATTGAGTTGACTTAAAATCTTTAAGACAATAAATTTGAAATTAGTTTGGTATGTGTCCCAATTTAGCTTGGTCTGAGATTACCCAAGTCTCTTCTTTGGAGACTGCTTTAAAGATGATGAATTATGAAGTGAGCACACTGCTCTCTTTAAAAGTGGAATCAATGGGGCCAGAGCGATAGCCCAGCGGGTAGGGCGTTTGCCTTGCACGTGGCCGGCCTATGCCGGCCCGGGTTCGATCCCGGCATCCCATATGATCCCCGAGCACCTCCAGGAGTAATTCCTGAGTGCAGAGCCAGGAAGGAGAAACCTCTGAGCATTGCTGGGTGTGACTCAAAAAGAAAAAAAAGTGTAATCAGGAGCTGAAGAGACAGCATAGCAGATAGGGCACTTGCCTTGCATGCAGCAGGCCCAGGTTCAGTCTTTGGCATATGACCCCTAAGCACCACCAGGAGTAATTCCTAAGCTCAGAGTCAGAAGTAAACCCTGAGCACTGCTGGATGTGGTCCCCAAACCAAAAATAAAATAAATAATAAAGGTGGAATAATTTCCACCCAAAGTAATGTTGGGCCAAGACTTCCTCCAGTCTTTTTTAAAAGTGGAATCTACTACAAGCATCTGGGAGTCGGAGGTTGGGTGGGGCAGAGAAGGGAACAGTGTGCTAACAATTGTTGTAAGTGATAATACTAGCTTAGAACTGAGTATTGAACACAGGCAAAAAGATACACATAATAACCTCTAAATGTATGTATTGCAACCCACAGTGTAAGAGAGGAGAGAGAGAGAGAGAGAGAGAGAGAGAGAGAGAGAGAGAGAGAGAGAGAGAGAGAGAGAGAGAAAGAGATGAAAAACTCTCCATACAGGCAGGCTAGGGGAGAGGGGGGGGGAATCGGGTACATTGGTGGTGGGAAATGGGCACTGGTGGAGGGAATGGTGCTGAAACAATGTATGACCGAAACCTGGACATGAACATATTTGTAATTGTATATCTCACGGCGGTATAATAAAATATTAAAAAAATTTTTAAAAAACCTAAAAAAAAAGACTTCCTCTCCACTAGAACTTTGTGTTCGTTAATTGGCCTTTGATGATGTGGATAAACAACAGCAACAACATTTGGTTTGCCTGAGGAGCGGTAGAATCCTGCTCGTCAGACAATTTCCCCTTTTGGAGCTCTTTAGAGGATAGCTTTGATACATTAAAATATGCTAACTGGGCTTGAGAACATTAAATGGCTTCAACACATCTCCAAAACCTTAGCCATCTCAGCCTCTCATTCTGAGATTCTTCAAGAAGATACTAAATCCCTTTTCAGGATTGTGATTTGTGTGGGTGCGTTATTCCTGCAGGCATGGGGCTGTGAGGTTGTTACAGCAAAATCCTTATGCGGAAAGGATTAAAATTGAATAGATTTTTCACAATAGTGCCAGCTTCTGGAGGGCCATCTTCCCCGAGGCTCTCTCTACAGACAGGAAGCTTCTTTCCACAGGGTCTGTTGCTCTCTCTAGCTTTCTAAATTGCAAGTGCAAAATCTCTTCCTCCTCCCCCTTTAAGAGCAGCATGTGGGTCATTGTGGTGGGGTGTGCAATGACCTATTAATCCCCAAAGAGTCTGTCACCAGGCGACAAAAGCCCGGGTCAATGTTGAATCCCCATCAGTGACCGGAGGCACCTCCTGAGCCTCTCACTGCTGTCTATTTTGAAGAGCAGACGCATTAACGTATTTCAAAAGAACCAGAATTATCATTCAAGTGATAAACTGCTGCGCACAGGCATTCTTTTATGATTCATTGGAGTACAGGTCTTCAGAGGTTATGTGTTCTGTCTCAGTGTTTATGAAAGAGAGTGAAGACAAATAGATCAGAGAACAAATCAGACGTTGCGTATCATAGATGCCGAGCACAACAGAATAATCTTTCAGTATTAATATATGGGCTGCATAACCCCACTGGGCAAAAACATGTTTTATTCAGGAAAACAACAAATCAAGTAATCTCTCTATAGAAAGTCATGCACAGCTCATTTGGAAATTGAATTCATAATCTTAATAAAGCCTGATTACCCAGTGTTTTTAATAAATAAAACTGAAAGCAAGGATAAATGAGCTTCCCAGCTCTTATATGTTTATTACATTGTAATCATTCAAACCCACTGAAGCAAAATTTGTTTTACCAGTTTTCAAAATTCAATCCAATGAGCTTCTGGTTCTCACATAAAACTAATTCATATTGTCAAGTGACAGCAAGAAAAATTAACATTATGCCATTTCGTTACTATCCAAAGGGGTTTTACTGAGTGTAAGTAATAAGACAGCCTTTAACTCTCCAGTAATCTATTATTTAGATGTAAATTCTAGCCTCATGATCTGATACTCTTAAAATGGCAGTGAAATAAAAGGCTGACCCCGTGACCATGTCCTGTCCAACATGTTTAAAAGGATCCCGAGGGCCTTGGTCAGGGAACAAAGAGTTGTGCTAACATTTTTTTTTAAGCCACCATGATGACAAGGCTCTTTCCATGTGAAAACCAGAGTCCCTCCACTTCTTTATAGCCATTTCAGCAGGTCCAGAGTGCGAATACAGTGGGTAGGGCATATACCTTGCTCATGGGCAACCCAGGTTTCCATATAGTCTTCTGAGTCTATTAGAGCCAGGAGTCAGTCATTGAGCACTGCCAGGTATAGCAGCCCTCATCTCCCAAAGACACCAAAACTAAAATAAAGCAATGTCCGGAGATGATGGAGAGGTGATCTCCTCTTGCTCTATGCCTGGCACCCTGTCTGAAGCAATGCATCCACATTCCCAGCTACAAATCAGGCCAGGAGACAGCCCAGGACATGGGCTCTCTCCTTTGCAGAGGCCTAAGGCCTACTGGAGCGTTCCTGCTGCACCAGCTGTGGACGGGTTTTGCGTGGGCCCACGGTCAGTCTGGCATGCTGGTTGCCCCCAGAGAACCCATCTGCCTCCCTTCAGTCTTGTTTGGTCTTGGGGCTGCAAATGTCTCCAACCTGTCTTCCTGGGGCCGGAGCATTAGTACAGCAGGTAGAGCGTTTGCCTTGCACACGGCCGACCTGGGTTCGATCCCCGGCATCCCATATGGTCCCCCGAGCACCACCACGAGTAATTCCTGAGTGAAGAGCCAGGGAGTAAGCCCTGTGCATCGCCGGATGTGACCCAAAAAGCACCAACCCCCCAAAAAAAAAAAACTGTCTTCCTTTTAAGTCTGCCTTGGAAACTGCTGTGCTCCCATGCAGGCCTGAGACCCGCTGCTGGACAGAGCAGGTGTTTCACTCCTTCCACTCCGCCTGGGTTTCAGCGGAGGAAGGGGGAAAGCTGATGGTTCTTCCCAGTGGGGACCATGAGAGGAAAGGTAAACAGAACCTGAGAACTGCCTCTGCCTACAATGGCCAGAGCTGCCTCCTTCCAACTCACCCAGCAAATACTGGCTGAGCCGGAGAGGTCCCTGCCTTGCGTGGCTGCCAACCTGACAGGCCTCTGGGTGACATACGTGCAGGCCTCCTGCCCCGTGGGGACAGGAGAAGAGGCAGTCAGAAGCAGGCAGACCAGAACTGAATGCAGTGCTGCCACACCGAGGAACAGCTGTTGCAGTTAGTGAGTACTCACACAGCTATGGTTGCCTAGTGAAAGATCATGGTATCTCTCCTGTATGAGTTCACAACAATGGGAGTTTGCGCCTGGCAAGAGCTTGGCACCTCAGGAAGCTTTCTTTCATCCCCTTTTGGGAACACCTCTGGAAGTGGACATTTAGCACCCAGCAAGGCAGCTCCTGGCCCTCTCTCCCTCCCAGGGAGGGAGCTGTTCCCAAGACAAAGTTGTGATGTTCTTGAGAGCAGATACACCTGGCCCAGTTCTGCTTATCCCTTGGGAAGCCAACCCCAACTTGATTGCAACACCACAGTACTGTGTAAACAGATGCCCAGACCTGGAGAAACAGACAGAACCCCCTCCTTTCTCTCCCTCTCCCTCCTCTCCTTCTTACTTCACCCCCTCCTCCATCCCTCTCTCCTTATGCTGTCTCCCTCCCTCACTCCCTTGCTTTTACTGCAGTCAGAGCTGCAAGCAAAGAAAAAAAAAAAAGCCCAGATTCTCCACCCAGCCTCCTGGCAGCCTCCCCATTCCAGAGCAGCGGGAGGAGATGGAGCAGAATGGGGGAGTGGCTCTGGATCAGGTCTGTCAGGCGGTGCCTCTGCAGCCTTGTGAGCTGAGCTGCAACCCAGCCCACACTCCCTTAGGGAGCCCTAGAGGGATGAGGGGAAGGGGGGAGGCACCACGTGTACAGGAACACCAGAGTTGCCCATCCCCACTGGTCTATCCCCCACCCCTACATTAAACCCATGGCGTTCCTGAATTCCCAGCACCCCACCCCTCCTAATGGTGCCATCAGAGGAACAGGCTTGCTTTACCAAGCCCAGACTCTGCAAAATGCTTGCAGAGGGGACTTTGTACAGGGCAGAAGGTAGGAAGAGAGGAATGGCTGGTTCCATCTTGCAAACAAGGAAACAGAGAGGCTTTGCAAGCTCCCTCAAGACACAGTCAGAGTGACAGAGCTGGGACTTTAGTCCCCACCCCCACGCCCTGGCTGGCGGACTCTGGAGCTCAGCTCCTGCAGGCTGCTTCCCAAGCAGGTGGCAGAGCGAGCTGACTCACGGCTTTTGATTCATTCATTCCCCTTTTCTACATTAGCAAGGCTTCAGCCTAATAAGCAAATACTGCATTCTGCGTTTCTCACTTTCCAAACAGCCCTGCGAGGCTGCCTGTCTGCCAGCTCAGAGATTCAGAGAATTTCCAGGGGGCACACTCACACACTCGCTGGAGGTAAGTGCAAAAAGGAACATGGGGATGTTACATGTGATCTAAATTGGGGGTTCTTAAACTGGAGTCCAACAGTAGCCCCTGCAGGGGTGCCAGCAAAGCCTGCGTTTATATAGACACACATTTTCTCTGGCTAGTCTGTAGCTTTCATCAGACTCTCCCAGAGAATCCCAAGGCCGCAAGGGTTTAGCTCCGTGCTGCTCTGTGGTGGCAGCCGGCTCACATTCCCAGCTCACTCCTGCCTTTTGCTCCATGAGGCAGCACAATTTGTGACAGAGAGAACCCAGAGCTAAACGCCAGAAGCAGAATCTGAGCTCTGAATCTTCTGGCAAACACTTTAAAGACTCATGAATTATTAAAATGGCTAATTAAGTCAACCTTCACCAGAGAATATTTGCTTTTCCCCCTCCGCATGGAGCAGCTTGCTGTGAAACTTGACTTGGCTCCATCGTTTGCTTAAGCACAAGGTCAGTCCCTTTGTTCTCTCTTCTCCAACAGGAAAGAACACCCAGTAGCCTATGTCTTCCACCCTCAGCCACTGCCGCAGCAAGTCTATACCTCAGAGTACACAGCTGGAGGATCTCAACCCATTTTCTCCTCTTCATCCTCTTCAGGTGGCTCTTTCCTGGTATCTGCCCTTAGATTTTGCATCAGAGGCATCCCTAGGTCACCAGCCACATGCACAATGGCACAATGCCAGTCCATGGAGGAGCTGCAGTCATTTTACCTACCGCGAGAACTCATGGTCTTCGCCCCACACCAATCCTCCCATACTTAGACCACTCCAGAAACAGAGCTCACCAGCAGCACACAGGTCTTTGCCCCAGATGCAAGCTGGGCTCTACTCCTGGGGGTGGCAATCACTGGCCAGGAGAGTGAGAGGGGAGGTCCAGTGAGGTCCTCCATGGCTGGAGAAGAGAACAGATAAGGACCCATCTCAGAGACAGGAAGTCAGGATTACAGGAGATGAGATTCAAGCCTCCCGGTCTCCATGGCCAGCCCCCAAGGCCCTCACATTTGAACACAAATTCAAAGGTGAAATGACTAATCATTTCAAGATGGCAGTTGCTGAGTGTTTAAAGAGCAAATGCAGGATCAAAGAATGAATACTTTCTGGGTGTGAGGTCTTGTCTCACTGCACTCAGGAAGACAGCCCTGCTGTTTGCTGAAATCTGTGGTATAACTTGTGACAACACAGAGAGAACAACGTGGGTTGTTCTCTAGATCTCATAAAATGGCCCTATTGGCTATGGATACACAGCCAGTGTGTCTAAGCTATTTTGTGTGTATAAGAGGATTCATCATTTGGAATTATATTGGGCAGGGAGAAGGAGCTGGTTTTCAGTAAAAAAGGCCAATATTATGTTTAGCATGTTTAAAAATGTTTACACATTTTTTTTAAAAATTCAACAACAGAAAGATAGATTTGACTTCAACCTGTGTCCCTAGTCAATCTTTTCTTCTTTCTTCTGAAGAGAAAATAACTAATGATTATCAAACATTAAAACATTTTTATTTTAGGTACCATGAGGTTTAGAGACTCTCAGACATGGGGCAGAGCTGCTACTTGCTCTCCCTGTGCCTAGCCGCTCATGAGGCAACTGGGAGGCATGGCGGGTTCTAGCCCTGGCCTGCCACCCCAGGAGAGCCTCACAACAAGCCAGACGAACCCCCTACTCCATGGGGGCCTCCATTTTCCACATCCGGACTTCCCTCTGGTCACAACTCCACCCAGCCGACCAGACTATCACAGCCCTGCACACGCTGCTGCTAGCGGCCCCGCGGTTCATCAATAAATGCTTTATTTAGAGGTGACTACAAGAGTCTGCCACCCGCACGGCAAGCTTGGCAAGCTGCTCGTGTCGTATTTGATATGCCAAATACCAGTAACATTTATATTAGGACATTCCCATGACCTAATATAATGGTTTGAGGCTCTTTATGTTCCTGGAGCAAGTGGATGCCTTTGGATTCTACTAGCATGAGACAGGACATATGGAGATATTACTGGTGCCCGCTCTAGCAAATAGATGATCAACGGGAAGATAGTGATAGTGATAGTGATAGTGATAGTGATGAACAAAACCAGTTAGAACAAATTTAGCTCCATTCCTATCAGGCATCAAGAAGATGAATGCAGTGTTACACTTTGGTTTTAAACCCAGTGTTAACCACTGGAAGCTATGCACTATTTTTCTCTCTCTCACATCTTTAATTCATGACTGTAGCTGAATATTTATCCTAAAAAGATTCCTTAAAAGGTTGATTGATCTATCTGGCACTGATGGCATCCCATGATGGGCACTGCCTTTTGATTTTTAGTTACATGGGCAAGAAAGCAGTTGTTTGGGGGAGTTTTTTTTTTTTTTTGTCAAATACCATTTAATCTCAGAGTTTTTTTTTAATTTTATTATAACACAGTGAGATAGACAATTACAAAGCTGTTCTTGATTGGTTTTTGCTCATACAATGTTGAAACACCCATCCCTCCACCAGTGCACATTTTCCACCATCAATGTCCCCAGATTCCCTCCCCCACCCCTCTGCCTGCCTCTACAGCAGGCACTTTCCCTCTCTCTCTTTTCTCTCTTCTTTTGCACGTTGTGGTTTGTGATTTGCCATACATACACCAAGGGGCTATCATGCATATCCCATATCATGCATATCATGCCATACATACACCGAGGGGCTATCATGCATATCATCCATTATCGACTTTCAAAACTTGGTTCTAGTTTAACATCACCATTTCCAACTATTATTGGCAGATTGATCCTTTCTCTATCCTGCCTAACCTCTACCCTGAGCAAGCGGTTCTTTTCCTCAGTAACAAGTCTTGTGAGCTGCACTGTGACACCTTCCAGACCAGGGCCTTTGAGTGGTCTGAGTTGGGCCTGATGCCTATTGGCACCAGTAGGCATCAAGGGAGAGAACTGAGTGCTTTAGTTGACTCTGAATTTCTCTTTCTTAAACATCCTCAGACATTGGTTGGATGTTGGTGCCTTAGCTAGCAAACAGCCACTAGGCCGCCATCTGTGAGCAGCTAATTAGTAGGGGAGTTTTATAGCCCACAGGAGTAAGCTGGGTTGCCCAGTAATTATAACAGAAAGCAAGCCTCTGAATGGAAATGAGCTATGGGGATGCTGGACAGTTTTGCATATTGGTGTCTGAATCCTGGGAACAAATGCCTGTGTGGCTGTATGTTCCTACCAAACTTCATATCCAGGCACTAAGAGGGCTTGTTTATCTCTGGGCTCCAAGTTGGGATCCAATAGATGCTACTGGAATTGATATAGGCCCAGCTGTCCTCTCTTTTCTCCATTTTCGCCTCAAATTCTTTTTTATTCTAATTTTTATTATACCATGTGAGATATACAATTACAAGGATGTTCATAATTGGGTCTCTGCCATACAGTGTTCCAGCACCTATCCCCAGCAGTGCCAAATTCCCACCACCCATATCCCAAACATGCCCCCCACCACCCAAACCCTGCCTGCCCCTATTGCAGGCACGTTTTATTTCTCTGTCTATCTCTTTGTCTCTGTCCTGTATTTCTCTCTCTCTTTTCTGTTACACTTTGTTTGCCTCAAATTATTTCCCCCTGGAATTAATATTACTATTACTGACCACATCTTTGCCAGAGATTTTTCTCTTAAGAAACTATTATTCATTGCTTCCCTGGTCTGGCGAAACAATGATACTTTGAACACATTATCTAGAACATGCGAGGTAGTTGTGTGTTTTACCTTTCCAAACAATTCTACATCACAGAGATGACTTCTGATTTCTTGTTTCTGTTTGGGGCGAGACCCAGCAGTGTTCAGGGCTTACTCCTGACTCTGCTCTCAGGTGTCACTACCAGTGGTGCTCAGGGGACCATATGGGATGCTGGGGATCGAACACAGGTAAGTGGAGTACAAGGCAAATGCCCTACCTCCTCTACCATCTCTTGGGCCCTAACTTCTTTTTTTTTTTTAAGACTTTATTTTTATTATTATTTATTATTGCTTTTTGGGTCACACCCGGCAAGCTCAGGGTTACCCTGGCCTGCACCAGGAATTACCCGGCGGTGCCGGGGACCAGGGATGCCGGGAATCGAACCCGGGCCGGGGCCGGCGGCAGGCAACGCCCACCGCGGGCACGCTCCGGCCCGGGCCCTAACTTCTAATCTTGAGAGCCCTGTATCAATAAACGTCAGGTAACCCCTTTCCTCCAAAGCTCAGAAAATCATTTCTAGCATCCATTGACCTTTTGTCTGGGGTCTGTGTCTCTAAATTGAGACAAGAAATTAAATTATAGGCCCCAATCCCCATTAAGCCAATATTCATTTTCTCTCTGCTTTCATGGAAAGCTGTAATAAATCTTGCTTTGTTGGGTCTCTGCCTCCTTATTCAGTCCCTCGGCTAACAAGATCAAGGCTATTCTTGAAAATTAGATTAAATAATTTGATTCTCCTCTTACTAGAAGTTTTTGAGCTCTTGCTGACCTTTCTTGAAGAAGCAGAAACTGTCTTGTTTTCCTTCCTAGGGGCCTGGTGACTATCTTGTCATTCAAAATACAAAAGTTGGGGCTGGTGCGATAGCCCAGCGGGTAGGGCGTTTGCCTTGCATGCGGCCGACCTCTGCCGGTCTGGGTTCGATCCCCAGCATGCCATATGGTCCCCTGAGCACCGCCAGGAGTAATTCCTGAGTGTAGAGCCAGGAGTAACCCCTGAGCATTGCCAGGTGTGACCCAAAAAAAAAAAAAAAAAGTTTAAGAGGAAGGAGACAGAAAAGACAAAAGAACCAAAATCTAGCTATTACTAATGAGTTGTGATCACTTCCCAGAAGCTTTCAGGGCCTCAGTTTCTTTTCTATAAAATTGAAGACTCAGAGTGGGGAGAGGAGAAAGCTGTTTTTTAAAGGTCCTTTTTAGAATTAATCTAAAAATCGAGGTATCTCAGAAAGCTTAAGCTTTCTAAATAGACTATAATTTTCTAGGCCTAAGGAAAATGTTTTCTTTGTGATGAGAACAAAATTTCCTCCTCTTCCTGTAAAGAAAACAGAACAGAACAAAATGAGTTCAGATCATAAGTTCGACTGATTTCTTTCTAAACCACAGGAATCATTTTCTGAAATTGCTCTCTTCCCTCAAGATCCTCTGCAGTTGTCAGCCCAGTTAGCCAGCAACATGGCTTTTCTATTAGCGCCTGGGATATCAGGAGACCTTTCATTGTTGACTGGGATTGAGCAAAGACAGGATTGGAAAAGCCATTGGCACCAATCCCTCAGGAAGCAGAATTATCCCCTGCCATAATCTCCTGACTTCCAGAACCTGGCCCAGACTCTGAGTGGATAAAAAACTGTCTGTCCAGCAATCCATTATGGCCCTTTCCAGTGGCTATTTCGTGCACTAAACTATTGATCCTTCCCATTTACAATCCCAACAATGATATAGTGCATCCTTTCAAAATGAGAAAATGCTGTGTTACTGGGATTTCAGGAAAATGTTTCTGAGAAAGGAGAAGACAAATGATGGAGAGTGTGACTATGCAGGGGTCCAATCAGGTCCAAGTTCCCATGTCACCACTGATGTGTTGAGCCAGCTTCAAGTTCCCTGAGTGTTCTTGGCTCTCAGTGTAAGATGGAGATAATAACTAATGCCTATCTCAGAGCTAAAACAAATAATGGAAAAACCCTTATCATAATGTCTGCATGTCATAAAATGCCTAATAGATAGCATTATTATTAATAGTGATTCTATATTAATAATACACAAGTGAACTATCCCTGTTTGCCCTAATTTATAGAACCTAAGGATGCCTCTCGTATCTAATACGGTTTCTGAATTACTCTAGTTGTGACACAGGTTTTTTGTGTAGAAAACCAAGTTACTGCAGTGTTTCAAAGTAGGGCTGTTTGTTTACATTTATCTTAGCCTCCTGATTTATCAAATTGCTGGTCATCTAAATATACTCACAAATGGAAGATCGTAAATGTATATTAAGTTAGAATAAGCTTAGATTCTAGAATAATAGTTTTTATTTATTTTTTATTATTTTTTAAAATATTTTATTATACCACTGTGGGGTATACAATCACAAAGATGTTCGTGTTTGACTTTCAGTCATACAGTGTTCCAGCACCCATCCCTCCACCAGTGCCCATTTCTCACCACCAATGTTCCCAATTCCCCACCCCCCCAAGCCTGCTTCTATGGTAGGCGCTTTATCTTTTCTCTTTTTCTCTTTCTCTCTCTCTTTCTCTCTCTTTTCTTACAAATTGTGGCTTGCAATAGGTTATCATGTGTATCTCTTTGCCTATAAGGAATAATTTTTAAAAAATTTTTTGTTTTGTTTCGCTTTTTTGGGTCACACCCTGCAATTCTCAGGGGTTACTCCTGGCTCTTTACTCAGGAATTACTCCTGGTGTTGCACAGGGGAACATATGGGATGCTGGTTAGAACATGACTAACCCGGGTCAGTCGTGTTCAAGGCAAATGCCATACCCGCTGTGATGTCACTCTGGTCCCTTTAAATTTTTATTTAGTCGCCTTGATTGCATATAATACTGTTTATAAAGTTCCAGGAAAAAAATAATAATAAATAAAGTTCCAGGCATACAGTATTCTTTTTTTTAATTTTTATTTTCTCCAAGATCCCTTCCCAGTCTCCTGCCTTAACCACCCAGCAAACTCAGAATAGCTTTTTTTTTTCTTTTCTGGATCACACCCAGCAAAGCTCAGGGCTTACTCCTGGCTCTGCACTTAGGAATTAATTTTGGAAGTGCTTGGGGGACCATATGGGATGCCAGGGATAGAATCAGGTCTGCCACATGCAAGGCAAGTGTCCTACCCAGTGTACTATCTTTCCAGCCCCACTCAGAAAAAAAAAATTTATACATTTCCACATCTGGACTCCCCTCTCCTCAGAGCTCCACCCAGCAGAAGAGCTGATCACAGTCCTCACGGTTCATCAATAATTGCTTGAGTTTTGAGGTTACTACTAGAGTATCCCACCCACACAGCAGTGCCTGGCAAGTTACCTGTGTCGTCTGACATGCCAAATACCAGTAACAGTTATAGACCTTATTCCCACGAACCGATGGAATGGTTTGAGGATGTTTATGTTCCTGGAGCGGGATGATGCCCTTGGGCTCTCTTGCATATGATAGGACGTATTGAGATGTTACTGGTGCCCGCTCGAGCAAATCGATTATATACGGGAAGACAGACAGACAGACAGTGAAGGATGCCTCAAGTAATGCACATATTTCTTTTTTTTTAACATTTTATTATACCACCATGAGATATACAATTACAACGTTGTTCACGTTTGGAGGTTTCGGTCACACAGTGTTCCAGCACCCGCCCTCCACCAGTGCCCATCACCCACCACTCATGTCCCCGATTCCCTCCCCCTCCCACGTCCTGCCTAAATGGCAGGTTCTTTATCTCCTCTCTCTCTCTCTCTCTCTCTCTCTCTTCCTTCTCCTACACATTGTGGTTGCACTCACGTACACTTAGAAGCCATCATTTGCATTTTTTTTGTCTGTATTTAATGCTCAGTTCTATGTTGGTATCAGACCTTTTGACGTTTATTCACACATGTTCCCTTCTCTATCTTACCTAACCTCTGACTCCCACACTTGTGGTAATTTCCACTTTTGGTAAGATCACCTGGTATATTTATGTCATGCAAATAAATGCAGTCATTCTATGTCTCTCTCTTTCTTTCTGACTAATTTCACTCAACATGATTCTTTCCATGTCCATCCATTTATAGGCAAATTTCATAACTTCATTTTTCCTAACAGCTGCATAGTATTCCATTGTGTAGATGTACCACAGTTTCTTTATCCAGTCATCAGTTCTCGGGCATACTGGTTGTTTCCAGGTTCTGGCTATTGTGAATAATGCTGCTATGAAAATAAAAGTGCAGATTGTGTTTCCGCTGTGTGTTTTTGGCTTCCCAGGGTATATTCCCAGGAGTGGTATGGCTGGGTCAAAGGGGGGCTCAATTTCTAGTCTTTGGAGGAATGCCCATATTGTTTTCCAGAAAGGTTGTACAAGTCGACATTCCCACCAACAATGTATGAGAGTCCCCTTTTCCCCGCATCCACGCCAGCACTTGTTGCTTTTACCCTTTTGGATATGGGCCATTCTCTGTGGTGTGAGGTGATATCTCATTGTTGTTTTGATTTGTATCTCTCTGATGATTAGTGATGATGAGCATTTTTTCATCTGCCTTTTGGCCATTCGAATTTCTTCCTTGTCAAAGTTTCTATTCATCTCTTCTCCCCATTTTCTAATGGGGTTGGCTGTTTTTTCTTATATAGCTGTACCAATGCCTGATATATCCCGGATATTAACCCCTTATCAGATGGGTATTGGGTGAATATTCTTTCCCATTCTGTGGACTGTCTTTATATCTTGGTCACTGTTTCTTTCGAGGTGCAGAAGCTCTTCAGTTTCATGTAGTCCCATATGTTTATTTTTTCTTCTAGTTGCTTTGTTAATGGTGTTTCACCTTTGAAGATGTCTTTAGCTTCAATGTCGTGGAGGGTTTTTCCTATATTTTCTTCAACGTACTTTATGGAATCAGGTCTGATATTGATATCTTTAATCCATTTTGATCTGATTTTTTGTGCAAGGTGTTAGACACAGGTCCAAATTCATTTTTTCACATGTAGCTGTCCAGTTTTCCCAGCACCACTTGTTGAAGAGGCTTTCCTTACTCCAGTTTGGACTCTTTGCACCTTTATCAAAGATTAACTGATCATGTCTTTGAGGGTGGGTGTCAGGATACTCAACCCTATTCCATAGGTCCAAAGGTCTGTTTTTATTCCAGTACCACGCTGTTTTAATTACTGCTGCTTTGTAGTACAGTTTGAGGTTGGGAAAGGTGATGCCTCCCATCTTCTTCTTCCCAAGGATTGCTTTAGCTATCCGTGGGGGGTTTATTATTCCATACGAATTTCAGGAGTGTTTGGTCAATTTATTTAAAGAATGTCATGGGAATCCTTATAGGAACCACATTGAATCTGTACAAAGCTCTAGGGAGTATTACCATCTTGACATGTTAATTCTCCCCATCCATGAGCAGGGAATGTGTTTCCATTTCCTCATGTCCTCTTTTATTTCTTGAAGCAGTGTCTTGTAGTTCTCTTTGTATAGGTCCTTTACACACTTGGTTAAGCTGATTCCTAGGTATTTGATTTTCTCTGGTACAATTGTGAATGGAATCGATTTCTTAATATCCCTTTCTTCTCTTTCATTATTTGTGTATAGGAAAGCCACAGATTTTTGGGTATAGATTTTGTACCCTGCCACTCTACTGTACATATCTATTGTTTCTAAGAGTTTTTGGGTCGAGAGTTTAGGGTTCTCTAGGTATAATATCATGTCATCTGCAAATAATGATAGCTTGATTTCTTCCTTGCCTATCTGGGTGCCCTTAATGTCCTTTTCTTCTCTGATTGCTATGGCGAGTACTTCCAGTACTATATTGAATAAATGAGGTGAGAGAGGGCAACCTTGTCGTGATACTGATCATAAGGGGAAGGCTTTCAATTTTTCCCCATTGAGAATGATACTCGCTGTGGGCTTTTGATAGATGGCTTTGACTATCTTGAGGAAGCTTCCTTCAATTCCCATTTTCTGGAGGGTTTTAATCATGAATGGGCGCTGGATCTTGTCAAATGCTTTTTCTGCATCTATCGATAGGACCATATGGTTTTTATTTTTTCTCTTATTGATATGATGTATTATGTTGACTGATTTGCGAATGCTGAACCATCCTTGCTTTCCTGGGATAAATCCTATTTGGTCATGATGTATGATCTTTTTGATGAGTCTTTGGATTCTGTTTAATGCACATATTTCTTTTACTTCTCTTGGATCGCTGAAACAAAGGTGAAAAGAAGAAAAAAAATAATTGTTTCAAT
>JAJIBD010004872.1:0-28162 GCA_021461705.1 Cryptotis parvus
AACTCAAGTATGTGGGTTTTGTGACTGAAATCTCTAGGCTTTCGTGGAGTTGGGGATGGGCTCCCTCCCACCATCTCCCTGTTCTTGTGAAAGGCCAGGCAGTCATGCCCATTCCCCAAAAGTCACTTCCCAATTATAAATTTAACTGCCCAGGACTTTTTAATGCAGCAGGATAGTAATAATGCTCATGAAATGCTACATGGGTTCATGTTGGGAGCCATGACTACTCAGTTGGTTTTCTCAAGGTGATGGCATTCATTGTTTTCCAGATAACAATAACAAGGAAAGAAACAGAAAACAGTCATACATATACACAGCACATACTAATACTTAAAAGAGTTGATTTCTATATGCTTCTAACGTGTAATCATCATAAAGTTAATTTTGGTTTCTATGAATACTGAAAGAAAAGCTGTCTTCCCCCCATTAAAACCAGAGAAATTTTAAAACCAGACAACTATTTGTCAACAACATGGGTGTTAGGCTCCAATAATAATACAAAAAAGCTGTTCATTTTATTCTCTATTTTCCTAGAGCAATGAATTCACATAATGCCATTGTGACATTGTAGAGACAAGCCTATTAAGATATGAATTTATGGTTACTTTGACTTCTATGTTGGTCCATTTAGCATAATAGTTGCAATTGACCTAAATAGTAGAAAGTACATTTTATTCTAAGTGTTTGAAATTAAAATAGATTGAATGATTTTCTTGAATATATCATTGTTGAAGTTTTTGTTACACTCTGAATTAGTACAAATAGCAGTAATAACACAACTGGATGCACCTGGTATGTATTATTGGATTCATCCCAGGCCACTTTTTTCTTTATTGGGAATTTCTATCTGTGTAACTGAAACTTGGCAATGTTTTCAATGCTTTAAAATCAGAATGTTTTAAAAATCAAAATTGCAGAAGTATAATCAATAAAGGAAGCAAGCATGAGCTTTGGCAGTCTGTAAATTAAAATTTACCACCTCTTTGAAGTGTGTTTTGGCAATGTATATAAAAACCCTATAAACAAGCATATTCTCATATTCTTTGATCCAACAAATTCCCCTGTAAGATATATTCTAAGACATGGTTTTAAATGTACATAAATATTTTAAAAAATTCTATTCAACACATTTTTATATAGTAAACTATAAATAACATAAAAAACACCTACAGCTAAAGCATAAATAACTTTTTAGCTGGAGAGATAGTAGAGTGGGTAAGGCCCTTGCCTTGCGTGCAGCTGAACTGGGTTTGATCCACAGCACCTATTATAGTCCCTGAGCCCTGCCACACGTGATCCCAGAGCCACTGAATGTGACCTCCCCTGCCATCCCCCAAAAAAATCACAACAAAACCAACATAAAATAAAATATATGAAATTTACATATCTAATAATAAATTAGGACTTGAAATGATAAATTTCACCCCAAAATATTGAACACTTTTAAAATTGGACTTTCATTTTATAGTGTAATTCAAATATGGATAATTTTATGAAATTGCATAGCTGGTGAAGTTTTTTTTTAGTTGTACACCTTTGAGAATTTTCACCTTTGCAATTTCTGTGTTCTGCTTTACAGTTAGATTTTACCCCTGTAAATAACCCCCTATTTTGATATTTAGAGAAATTGCTACTTTATCTCTTTAGTAGTTTGTCACCAGCTTTTGACTCCATACATTGTATTTCTGCCCATTAATACAACGAATAATGCATAGTAAGTTTTATATGTTTTAATTGGTTCAGGGGCACATCTAGCAGTGCTCAGGACTCACTCTTGTTTCTGAGATCTGGGATCACTCCTGGAAGGCTTTGGGGAGCCAGGTATCAAACCTGGGTCTGCTACTTGGAAATTGGGCACCCTATCCACTGCACGGACCTTATATGTCTGTTAACTCTAATAAAATTTTCATCTTTTCTCTTATATCTTGTATATTTTTCTTTTTCTTACAACTTATATGTCGAAGATACTGATGGCATTTTGACCTATATAATAATTTTGTAGGTCATGTATTCTTGGTGCAATTCAGCTAGTTCTGTTGTCTTTTGAATCTCTGGAAATGAAATGGGAAGCTATATCTAGATCCCTTTGAAGTTCATGTCCAGGGGCCCAACATATCACAGGGGATAAAATGCTTTCTCTGCAGTGGTCAACTTTGATTCAATCTCTGGTACCTCATATGGTCCCCAGAAACTGTCGAAAGTAAACTCTGAAGCCAGGAGTAAACACTGAACATTGCTGAGTGTGGCTGGAATCTGCCCCTCCTCTCACCTTTTCAAATTGTTTCCCGTCTATTTTTCAAATCTGTAGAGATCAGTTTGCTTCTTTTCTAGTATGTGCATAGTATCTGATGGTTGCACATTTTATAATGCTTATAGTTATTGATTATTTGGAGTTGCTGGTGATGTGTGAGGAGTGCTATGGCTATATATCCAAAGCACAAATCCTGGATATATAGCACACACTGAAAACATGAGATCTTAACCAGACTACAATCACAAAACTTTGAAGTGTATCTGTCAAGGAGCCAGGGTGGGGTTGGTGGAGCATAGCAACACTGGTGGAAGGAAGTGGACACTAGTGGTGGGATTGGTGTATAAATATTGCATGCCTAAAATAGAACTATCAATTTTTTTTCAAAATCATGGCTATTTAAATAAAATTATTAAAAATACTTTCAAATTATGGCTATTTAAATAAAAAATTTCAAAAATATATTTTTAAAATGTAAAAATAAGAAACATATGATTTATCTTATCTAGTTTTGATAACTGACACTATTCTTATAATTCTATTCAGAAGTAGAAACATTTTCCTGTATATATTAGCTTAAAACTTTTTTGGGGGCATGGAGTAATAAACAGCAGATAGGCACTTTGTCTGGCATGAGGCTCACCTGTGTTTGATCAATGGCATCCTTAGAGGTCCTCTGAACACTGATAGCAGTAATTCCTGAATGCAGAGCCAGGAGTAAACCCTGAGTATAACTAGGTGTGATTCCAAACCAAAGTTTTTTTTGTGATCCACACACACACACACAACATTGGTTTTCTCAAAGTATCAAAAGACTAACAATGGTTTAGAAGCTTAGCAAGGCTCACAAGGAAAGAAAAAGAAAACTGAAATAGATCAGATAAGAAAGGGGGTAAACTAGGCATTGTTCCATATACATTTATTCAGTCTTGGAGTAGAAAAGAACTATCCTTCCTTCGTCAATTCCTCCAAAGTAATGTAATTATTTTTATTATGCCACCTTTAGCTATACAATTATAAGATGCTCATGTTTGAGTTTTGGTTCTACAGTGTTCCAATACCCATCCCTCCACCTGTGCCCATTTCCCATCACCAATGTCCCCACTTCCCTCCCCCTTGCCCAGCCTGCCTCCATGGCGGGTTCTGTATCTCTTTTCCCTCTTTCTCTCTCTCTCTCTCCTTCTCACTTCCCTTTTTACACATTGTGGATTGTAGTATATTGTAGAACGTAATTGTTTCCACTAGTCTGATGTACTGTCCTGCCACTTGCGCCAAGCGACTTGGGGAGAGCCAGATGACAGCTTTCCCGGTGCGTCTGAGTCTCTGCATGATATGGCTGAGTCGCCTCCAAAGTAATTTTGATTATTTGAGATTATTTCTCAGTGTATTTCTTAGAAAAGTATCTAAATAAGAATAGTTTACTATCTACAGCTGTTTTTCTAAAAAGTATGAAAATACTGACAAAGATTGAAAACCCTTAGCAGTCTCAGCAAGGAAATAAAAGTAAAACCAAAACAGACAGATACAAGAGGGGAGAAATTGTAACACATGCCTCAAAAATACAAAAGCTCATAAGAACTATTTTAAATAACTTTTTTCATAAAAATGAGTCATGAAACTGAGAACATAGAAGATATGGATACATTTATCAAATATTACAACCTCCTCAGTTTAATCAGATGGACATTATACCTGAACAGACTTATCATGAGTAAGAAAACTGAAAGAGTAATTTAAAATTTTCCCATGATGAAAAGTCCAGATCCAGATGAGTTCATCAGTGAGTTTTACCAAAGCTTCAAAGAACATTTATTACCAAGCTCAAACTCTTCCAAAATATCAAGAGACAGGAATTCTTAGCAACTTCCATGAAGAAAATAAAACCAAAAGCCGAGGTATTATTAAAAAGGTAATTGCATGGAGCTATCCCTGATGAATATTGATTCATTGAAAATCAATAAAATATTTGTAGACCAAATTCCACAATTAATATCAAATATCATACATTTTATTAAGTAGGATTCATCTCTTAGGGTTGCAAGAATAATTCAATTCTGCAATTCAACTAAGGTAATATGTCATAAACAAAAAAAGATAAAACATATATCAATAGATGCAAAAGTCTTTTTAATCGTGAATGGAAAATACGCAGCGGAAACACCATCCCTACTTTTATGTTCATAGCAGCATTATTCACAATAGCCAGAATCTGGAAGCAACCAGAGTGCCCGAAAATCGATGACTGGATAAAGAAGCTTTGGTACATCTACACAATGGAATACTATGCAGCTGTTAGGAAAAATGAAGTTATAAAATTTGCCTATAAATGGATGGACATGGAGAAGATTATGTTGAGCGAAATTAGCCAGAAGGAGAGAGACAGATGCAGAATGACTGCATTTATTTGCATGGCATAAATATATATGTACATATTATGATACTAATATCCAAGGTCAAAGTGAAACATATATCATGAGGTCTTGTCAAAAGTGGAAATTATCACAAACGTGTGGGAGTCAGAGGTTAGGTAAGACAGAAAATGGAACAGTGTGCTAACAATTGTCGGGGTACTAATGCCAACCTAGAACTGAGCATTAAATAGAGGCAAAAGGATACACATGCCAACCTCTTAATATATGTTCTGTAATCCATAGTCTGGAGGGGAAGGAAAAGAGAAAGAGAGAGAAAGGGAAAGAAATAAAGAACCTGCCATGGAGGGGGCTGGGGGAGGGGGAGGGAACCGGGGATGTTGGTGGTGGGAGATGGGCACTGGTGGAGGGACGGGTGCTAGAACACTGTATGACCAAAACTCAAATATGAACTTTTTAATTGTGTATCTTTTTATTTGTATATCTCACGGTGATATAATAAAATACTTAAAAAATAAATAAATATTATCAAGCTTAACCATGCATACAAAGGATTATATTCATGATAAAAGTACATAAGGTAGATATAGGAATACCATACTTCAAGGTTGTGACCAATACAGACAAAAAACCCACTGCCAACATTACACTTAACGGTAAAAACTTAACGTCTTCCTATGAGATCTCGTATAAGAGAATGTCCAATTTTCCCACTATTAGTTTCCCACAAAATTATAATATAATTTTTGGAAGTTCTTTCCACAGCATTCAGGCAATAAAATAAAACAGAAAAAATTAAAATTGAAAAAGAACTTTATCATTGGGGCCGGAGTGATAGCATGGGTGGAAGGGCATTTGCCTTTTACATGGTTGACCCGGATTCTGTACCCAGCACCTTATGGTCCCCCAAGCATCACCAGGAGTAATTCCTGAGTGCAGAGCCAGGAGTAATCCCTGAGGATTTCAAGGTGTGACCCAAAAGGCAAAAAACAACAACAACAAGAAGTTTATCATTATTTGCAGATAACATAATAATAAATATAATCCCCAAAAGACCTCTTTTAAAACTCTTAGAAACAGTAAACAGAACATTCTCCAAAAGTAGCAGTCTACAAAATTGATATTCAAATATGCACATATATATTGTTTATAAATATATGTATATATACATATATATATATAAACAAGCTAGGAGAGAATTAAAAGATAACCTCATTTAAAGAAGTGTCCACAAACAACAAATACCTAGGAATTATTTTAACAAAGAAAACAAAAGACATATAGAAAGCTGTAAGTTGTTCTCTAAAGAAATGGAAGAGGAGACAGGAAACGGAAAAATATTCATGTTCATGGATCAGAAGGATAATATCATTAAAATGGCCAACTCCCCAGTATTAGGGGATGATGTGATGCAATCCATATCAAAGTACTGATGACATTTTTTAAAGATTTAGAAAAAAAACTAAAATTTGTATTGATTCAGCAAACTCCCCAAACAACCAAAACAATTCTGAGAAAAAGAAGACAAACTGATCACATTTCCTGAAATGAAATCATATTATAAAGTAATAGTGGTCAAAACTATGTGGTACCGGAATACAGACTATATACCAATGTATACAAAAGAGCTTTGGTAGAGAGGAGTCAGGTCAAAGAAGAACAATGAAAACCTTTTCAACAAATGGTATTGAGGAAAGTGGATGACCACTTGAAAACAAAAGCTACTCATAGAAAGAAAACAAAAAGCCTGAATCCATATCTCACACCATCCATTAAAATTAATTTTAAGTAATTTTAAAAATTAATTTAAATTTAAGTTAAGTTCTATAAGTTATACCAGAATCCATAAAATCCATAAAGAAAACATAAGATATGAACCTCAGAGATTGTCTCATGTTTCAATTTCATTGGCAAGGACAGAGAAACAAAACCAAACAAAAAAATAACATCAAACTACAAAGTTTTACTATGGCCAAAGAAAGTTAGGCTAAAATCAAGATATCTTTTTGAATAGGAGAGAAAACATTTGTGTACCACAAAGGGCTAATATCTAATATATATATATATAAATGAGTTAATGAATACTTTATATATATAAAGTATTCATTATATATATATATATAAAGTATTCATTAAACTCTACAGAGAGCTCCATTAAAAAAAAAAAGGAGAGATGAATAACTTACCTGAAAATGAGTAAGATTGTCAGGTAGACATACAAAACAACATTCATTGTCACTTCTTGTTGGGGAAAAGCACATTAAAGTGATAGTGGAATTTTGTCTTACATCAGTAAGAGAATGGTGTATCACAGAGACTGGATGAGATCAGTGTCGGTGGGGTTGTGGTGAAAAAGAACCCTCTTCACTGTTGGTTAAATAATGACAAAAGTAGGAATGTTGGCGGTAATGTCATCTGGATCAGCCTATATGAAAAACAGTAAGGAAACTTTTCATTAAATGAATAGTAGAGTTTTTTTCATGACTCAGCAATTCTGTTCTTGACAAAGGACTTGATTGCAGGGCTGAGATTGCTAAGCAATGGGGTGACGTAAAAAGAATAGGAAGGGTCAGGCAAGAAGGAACAGGGAGAGTGGTGGAGTTAGTGGACACTAGTTGTGGAGAAGATGCAGTAATGTTGTACAATAAAACCATGAAATTTAGCACTAATGTAATCATATTACCTAACCTAATTTTTTATATGTTATTTGACCCTTGCCACTGTTAAAATGTTATTTGAGCCTTGCCACTGTTAAAGTGAGTTTATAACTGTTTAACACTATTTGAAATTTTTATTTCCCACATTGTTATTTTCTTTACTTTCCATAAGAATTAGGAAGTCTATGGTAGTGTTCATATCTTATTTATTTTTTAATCTGTATATGACATAGGCACATCATAAGTAGAAGGACAAAATAGCTTGCTATGAATTAAACATTTGAGTGTACATAAAAATTGCCTAATTCATTGTGTTGTTTGACTAGTAAATTCTTTTATAACATGTCAAGAACATTAGGTCACTGCTGCCTTTATTTTATTTGCTTTACCCTTTGTTTTTTTCTTGTTGTTTTGTTGGGAGGCCACACCTGGCGGTGCTTAGGGCTTACTTCTTGCTCTTTACTCAGGGATCACTCCTGGTGAGGCTCAGGACCCCATACAGGGCTTACAGGATCAAACCTGGGTCTGAAACATGTAAGCCATGTGTCCTACCTGCTGGACCATCACTCTGGCAATTATTGTCAATTAAAGCACACCTTGATGGCCTTTTCTCTCATTTCAGACTTCTGGAGTAGCTTCTTTTGCTGTTTTTCTTTGCTTTTCAGGTTATGTTGATATTTTTATAGAATTTTAATTCTTAAAAGTTATTTTGGAAATAGCTTTTTATAGAAGTGTATTATCTAAAGAAAATTGTTTCATTTTTTATAAGGAAGATAACACTCGATTTCTTAATTTTTTCTTTTTAATGCCATTCTATTAGTGTGTAACCCAAAAGAACTATGTTTTGTGGGTGAATTTATTCTGTAATATACTGAGTACATTTTTATGCCTTAATGTATAGTCCACAGTGTGTGATTTATTCTTCAAATAAAACGAAAAACAATAGTTTCTGTAGAATCATATATATAGCTCATCCAAGTAAGTATAAAATAGTTCATGAAACAAAAAAGATGATCTAGTAAAAGATCATGAATTTTCCTGTACTATGAAAGTTTTCTTTCACAGATGAAGAGTCAGAGTGACATCAACAATAAATCACTTTATTTGCTTTGCATCTTGACTTTAAAATTGGTGAAAGATGAAAACAAACTTGGTTGTAGAAGTTGCTCTGCTAGTTTCCAACATAAGGAGTATGGGATTGTTTTTATAAGCTGGATGATATTTCGCTACAAATAATACACCTCCAAAAGAGTGAGATAGAGTCTTCTAGGAACCAATTATAAAGTTATAAATAGCAATTAATAGTTAGATATGAAGGAACTAGTTTGGAGTTACTTATATTAAATTTTCTATTGATATAACAAAGGATAAAACCTTAAAAATAAGTTATTCCTTTTCCATGTTAAGAGTTTAAACGTCAGGGCAGGAGCAATAGTACAGTGGGTAGGGCATTTGTCTTGCACTCAATGAATCAGATTCGATCCCCGACATCCCATATGGTCCCCAAACATCACCAGAACTAATTCCTGAGTGCAGAGCCTTGGTAACCTGGAGAATGGTTCGGTGTTACCCAAAAAGCAAAAAAAAAAAAAAAAAAGACTTTGAGTTCAGAGCTGGAGCAATAGTACAGTGGTAGGGTGCTTACCTTGCAATCAGCCTTCCTGGTTTGAGTGCTATGCATGATGCCCTGAGCTTTCCAGGAGGAAACCAATAATGCAAAGCCAAGTGTAAGCACAGATGGTGTGTCCTGAAAACTCAAAACAAACGAATTAAAAAAATCAGCTCCACAATAAGAGTTTAAAGTTCATTCTGGAATCTGTTTATATCCCAATCTGATAACAAGTAGTGGAACATACTTCGTCACTGTATCTAGCCTTAGAACAGCTGTTAATATTTATATCATATATACTGTCAACTACAGCAAATCAAGTTTTCTTTTTGTTTATTCTCAGTTTCTTCTGCCTGTAATCTCATATTGTGGCTATCGATATCTAGAATGTATTTATCTATCGATTGCCTTTATACCATATACATCCATATATATGGATATTTATATATAATACTAATATATTATTTATATATTTATATATAATATTAATCTATAAAATATATATTTATATATAATATTAATATATCACATATATATTTATATAATACTTAAATTAGAAATAAAGTAATCTAAAGACACTAGATAAGGATTTTTATATATATAAATAATTTAGCCATTGTATAGATTACTTTACATTACTTTACATTATTTGCATTCTTTAGATAACTTTATTTCTGATTTAAATGCTATATATACATATAAAGTTTAGTAATTATATAGCTACAAATAAATATGCATATATATCATTATATGGCTACATATAAATACACACATATACATATATATGCACGTAAATGTTTGAATACTCTATACACATATATAATTTAGTCATTACATCACTGTATCACTGTCTTCCCGTTCATCATTGATTGGCTCCAGCAGGCACCAGTAACATCTCGATATGTCCTGTCTCATGCTAGTAGATCCCAAGGGCATCTGCTTGCTCCAGGAACATAAAGAGCCTCAAACCATTCCATCAGGTCATGGGAATGAGGTCTATAATTGTTACTGGTATTTGGCATATCAAATACTACACGGGTAGCTTGCCAGGCTCTGCGGTGTGAGTAGCATACTCTTGTAGTCACCTCTAAATCCTGCATTTATTGATGAACTGCGTGGCCACTTGCGGCTGGGTGAGCCAGGCTGTGATAGGCTGGTCTGCTGGGTGGAGTTCTGATGAGGGGGAAGTCCGGATGTGGAAAATGGAGGCCCTCATGGAGTGGGTGGGCCATCTGGCTTGTTACGAGGCTCTGCTAGGGTGGCAGGCCAGGGCTAGAACCCACCATCCCCTCCCGGGTGCCTCGTGAGCGGCTGGGCACAGGGAGAGTCAGTAGCAGCTCTGCCCCATGTCTGTGAGTCTCTGGATCACCATACCTGAGCCGGAATTAAAAGACCCTGCAGCAGTCTTTTTTTAAATCTGGCTCAGTCATTACATAGCTGTATAAAAATACACACACACACACACACACATACACACACATGTATAATGGCTAAATTATATACGTGTATATATAGTATCTAAATCAGAAATAAAGTGATCTAAAGAAACTAAATAAAACAAATCTATCATGCAATTTAAGATGAATAATTGTGAAAAGATTTAGTTCACGAAAGGTTTATAGGAGGTATATGAAAGCTTTCGCTATCATTAGCCTTTAGGGAAGAGTATAATGATATATAACTACACATCTATTTAACTGGATTAAATAAAAGTACTGTCAAAGCCAGGTCTTTGAAAGTTTTTCAAGCAAATGAAACTCTCATGTGTTGCTGGTGAGCTTATAAAATGGCACAGCCATTCTGGAGGATAATTTTAAAATTTCTTATAAAATTTCAATTTCTAGTCATATAATTACAATGTTCCAGAAATTGTGCTTTAGCAAAATTGAAAATCCATCTTCACCCAAAATAATCTATACATAAATTTTTTCAATAGCTTCATATGCAATTTTAAAAACCTTGAAAAAATGTATATTTCTTCAATGTTGAACGAATTAACTACAAGACATCTATGAAATAGGATTTAGTAATAACAAGGGATGAAATATTGGTAAATACAATTGGATAAATATCAAATATACTAAGCAAATTAAAGAAGTAAACTGATCATGAAACATTACATTGCTATACAATTACATTTATATAGACTTTCAAAAAAGGGCAAACTGATAATAGAAAATAAATCAATGGTTCCCAGGGTTGGGAGGTTGCTTTAACTATATAGCTTAAATGAGAATATTTTCAGTTTCTGGGATTTTTCTGTATCTTGGATGCAGACAAGTTATATGAATCTCTAGTTATGTTTCAATTCATAGAATTATATGAGTTTTATAATCATATAATAATTTTAAAATAAAAATAAAGACCAAGAACATTAACCCTTAGTCATAATATATGTATATCAATTATTACCTTTGAATAAACATTAATTAATCTTCAAAATATCCTGTAGTAATTTTCTAGGGAGACTTTATGTTGGAAATATACATCTATATCTTCTACAGTTAAATAGAGACCAGGCATTAAATATGATTCTGTTATTAATGATTCAAAACTTTCTTTGGTTTACTAGTCATAGCAAGTCTCAATGGGCTTCCCAGCAGTAATGGAGTTTCAGTCCACTTATGTGTCCCAGGGTTAACCAGCCCAACTGTTTCACTGTGGTTACTTCCCTTATTCATAATATATGGTACAATTCATTATGTCTACTTGGGAACTACTGATGTCACACATTTCTTCCTTAATGGTGGAGGAAGTTTTATTTGTTCCAGAATGTTATTATCTTTACTAATCAAGATGTGACAAATTCCAACCTTCTTGGGTCCATCAACTCCTATTTTAATCTTCTCAGTCATATGTAAAGGTCACTTTCTTTTTTCTTTTATATTTGTCTTCTGTGCCACAATGATATAGGAACTTGTGCAGCAAAAACTGGTTGAGAAGTCAAATCATTAACTCACTGTGTTCACTTCTTCTTTTCTTCTTTTTGTGTCTTGGATCACAAAGTTCTGAAGATCATGAATGTTTTCCAGTACTGGTTTCAAGAACTGTTTTGTGTTCCTGGTAGTAGCATTATAGTAGTTATATTTACTTTGTATCTTGTGTGATGGTGGTGATGGTGGTAATGTTAGGGGTTATATTTGTTGTGGTGCACCAGAGTTTATACTTTTAGTGTCAGGAATTGAACTCAGGGCCTCATATAGATATATGCAAGATAGGTACTCTAGTATTCAACCATATCCCTAGGCTCAGTGATGTTGTTTATATATATATACACATATGTATATATGTATACATATGTGTGTATATAAAGACAGATCTATACATGTATATGTATATACATGTAAACATATATTTATAAGGTGTATATATAGCTGTTATAAGAAATTGAAGGAATATTGAAATGCCAATAAATTGAATTTTTTTGTTGCATAAAGAAGTAGTTGTACATCTGTTCTCATGTGTTGATTAGCAAACATTGCTGTTTGCGCATCATTTGGACTCCGTAAATTCACTGAGCATTGGTTGGGTTAGTTCCAAACACTCTGATTGCGATCACTCCAGCTCTGTAGGTTTCTCTGGATCTTGCCAAAATTTGCCTTCACTGTCAGTTTTAAGTGTGATTGGAGCAAGAACAATCTTCAAGCAGGCCCAGGTTGTGCTACGAGCTGCCCTGCCACTGGGGTCTTTATGACTCAACAAAACCAAGTATATTGGAAAAGTCTATAGCAATCAGTGATGCTGTACAGAGTCTCTGGCAAGCACTAATAAGATCCCTAGAGCATTACAGCATGGCTGGAATAAAAATAGACACGGGTCAATAAAAACCAAACTGAGAGCTCAGAAATAAATATATGGACAAATACACAGGCACAAAAATATGATAATGAAGGGAAGAGCATCAAAGAGTAAAGAAAGTTTCTTCATGAACTCTATTGAGAAAACAAAACATCTCATGCAAAAGAATGTAATAACTAACCTGCACACGCAAATTAATTCAATTTGAATTAGAAATGAGTATAATAATGTAAATTTAAACTACACAGAAGAAAACTTTGGTGTTTGCTCCTTAACATTAGCCTCAGAGATGGATTTGACCAAATGGTAGGGAAGCCAAAGCAAAACTGAACTGGAGTATATCAGACAAAAATTTGCACAGAGAAAGAAACTGGCACCAAAATTTAAGGTATATTACTAAAGATATTTGGAAATGATAGATTTAATCACTTGCATCACTTGTCTTCCCATCATTCATTAATTTGCACGAGTGGGTGACAGTAACATCTCCATTTGACCCTGTAGCGTAATAGTATAGCCCAAGGGCCTCTGCTCCTTTAGGAACATGAAGAACCTCAAACCATTCCTTCAGGTCATGGGAATGAGGTCTGTTGTTGTTACTGTTTTTGGCATATCCAATACGACACTGATAACTTGCCAGGCTCTGCTGCGTGTGAGGGTAACATCAAAAAACTATAACAGACTCCAATATGCATTTAAAAATAAAAAAATGCTTATCAATTCTTATTAGGAAAATTATAATAAAAACTTTCACAAGATTATCATCCAATACCTTTGAGAATGCTATTTTGCCAACATATAAGAAATTAAACTCTTGGGGGTATATATAGAGAAAGACAATTTTTCTGCTAGAGTATATGTAGAAAGAAAGTACATTCCTATTGGTACAACCAGCAGAAAAAATATTCCTTAGAAGACTTAAAACATAAATATAATAGTATCTAGTATCCCACTTCTGTGTATTTGATCAAATAATAAATAAATACTACTCTAAAGAGATATATGCATCTCCATGTTCATTGCAGCAATAGTTACAATAACTATGGAGTAAATACAACCCAAATTACCACTGACATGACGGGATAAAAAATTGTCGTATGCACACTATGATAAAAAGTGATAAAACCTGCCATTTGGGAACATGATGAACCTAAGTGATGTTATGATTTATGGAGCAAACCATACAGAGGAAAACAAATCTCTAAGTTCCCTAATATATGGGACATTGAGGAAAAATGAAAAATTGAACTAATAAAGCAAAAGTAAGGTTAAAGACCTTATTCACTTGCTCACTTGACTTCCCGTTATTCATCAATTTGCTCTAGTGGGCACCAGTAAGCACCAGTAACGTTTCCATTTGACCCTGTCATGTGCCAGAGTAGCCCAATGTCATCTGTTTGCTTCAGGAATATGAAGAGCCTCACACTGTTCATTCAGGGTCTTGACGAAGAAGTCTGACCATCTTGTAGGTGGCCGGCCACGTGATCTTGTGACGTCCCATGGGATCCAGTTGGTAAGGGTTCTAGTCCAGAGGTCGTCTCCAAATCTCATTAGTATTTACAAAAATGAAAGGGAATAAATAAATCCAGGAAAAGGAATAAATTGTAAAGGATAGAATAGGGCTTTTAGAGGTTATATAAAGTACTAGATACATTTACCAATTTAACTATGTAGAACTGAAACATATATAAGTCTAATTTTAATTCAATGAAAAATTTAAAAAAATTTCAGAGCTTTAGAATAATGTCAACTTTTACAGAAGATCAAACCACTAAAATCTGAATGCATGTTTATTGAACATCAAACATATATTTGGTCTCAACTTATAATCATGAAATATGACTTACTACATCACTGAACTAAATACACTTTGGCAGTCGGTGAAGGGTGTTTTTTTATTTTATTATGCCTAGACATCAGTACTCAAGTCGGAAAAGATTCAGGTAATGTTTTTATCTAGGGTAGTTTGTCTCATTGCTTTATTGTCTCTCCCACAGTTTATGTTTCATAAGGAATTCCCTACCAAATGTTGATAGGAATAAAAAGGTGAACTTACATTATTTGTTGGTACTATACAGAAGAGAATGATTGTTGCTTAATATTCATCCAGAAGAATTGTCTCCAAAGAGTTGAAAACATATCATCATGGGTGTTACATCTTATTATCTACTTCCTATAAAAGGAATATTTGTATGAGTTGTCCATTACCATTTTCAAGGACAAGTCCTAATGACTTTGCTGAATTTTGAAGAATTTTTAAACATCAAGAACTCTTAAACATAATTTTTATGACCCACATATATATTCCCTGACTGTATTTATTGCTAGTGGAAACTATCAATGACATAGTTGCTTTTTTTCACCACTAGATTTCTCACTCTCCTTCCATCTCAAATCTTTGGATGCCTGTCAGTATTCCTTAAACCTTTAAATTCCAGTATATTTAAATGATTTCAAACTGCCAATTTTAGAGCATATATCTGGATCCTTCATTTTGGCCTCAGTTTTCTCATGGTGTCAATTTTGAGATATATATTTTTAACACTGTCCATGGGGCCAGAGTAATAACACAGTGAGTAGGGAGTTTGCCTTGCACGTGGCCGACCCGGATTCGATCCCTGGTATCTCATATGATCCCAACCCCCCCATCCCCTCCAATCCCCCTCCGCTCCCCTGAGCACCACTAGGGGTAATTCCTGACTGCTGAGCCAGGAGGAAAGCCTGAGAATTGCTGGGTGTCACCCAAAAAGCAAAAAAAAAAAAAAAAAAGCCTGTTTATCTGTCATAAGCTACCCAAATACCAGTAACAATTATATTAGGTCATTCCCATGACCTAGTATAATGGTTTGAGGCTCTTAATGTTCCTGGAGCAAGCAGATACCCTTGGACTCTACTAGCATGAGACAGGACATATGGAGATGCTACTGGTGCCCCCTCAAGCAAATCGATGATGAACGGGAAGATAGTGATAGTGATAGTGATTCCCTTGGATTAAGTTCCTGTGTTCTTCTTGTGGTGCCTGGCTTAATAACTCAGCTCTTGGGGGCCGTCCTTCTCTGACTGTATTACTTCATCGTTCCACTACCTATTTTCTCCTGCATTTCCTAAGTAAATCAAATGCTTTTAAACCATTTTATTTTTTGTCTCTACACAGACCAGAGTTGTTTTGGCTATCAATACCTCCTAGTGCCAATTTTCTAACAGCAGAGGCCAAGGCTAAGTAATATGTCACCATGTCCTACATATTTCAGTAAAATATCTAAAATGTCTATGTTAGATGTTCTCCATATGGAGGTGACGGTGATATTACACAAAGTGAAACATATTCTTAGTACACAAGTTTTACCTAAACATAAAGCTCTTCTGTCATCTTTTGGACTTTATAAAAGTGTTATTCATTAATGCAGTATCTCAAAAAACAGTGTCTCTAACCTAGAGTATACCTGGACTAAGGTTTACCTGGACTCATCAACAGAGAGCTCTTTACTCTCAGTACTCTGTGGTGTACTAACTAGTCTGGCATTAGACTGATATTAGAATGCAATGGACTGTTAAGGTATCTGCTAGGAGAGTTATTGAGGGATAAAGATACTAGAGTTGTGTCTAACTCAGCTATGTCTAAGATCAATCTCCTAAGTCATATGATATCAGACTCTCGTTTGCTAGAAGTCACAGGTTGAAAACCAAAGGATAAGAACATGAGGAGCTATTCTAAATAAGATATTTAATATACAGCTTTAAGAATTTTGCAACCTGCTTCAACAACTTAGCCGTAATCTATTTGAAGGTCTTTATTTGAAGGACTTTTTCATTCTGTGAACACAATTATGGATCAAGTTAATTCCTTAATTTTTCTTCTGAATTAATGATTAATAGAGTCATTATAGCCATTTTCAGTTACAAAATTTAAATTAATTTCTGACATTAAATGAGGGAAAGGTCTATTTCTAGTAGCAGAAGATTATTTCAGATACCTATCAGCATTTCTCTTATAGAGTTCCCATATCCAACTACATAGGGAATCTTAATAATCATAATGACTACATGAAGCAGTATAGTTATAATTAACTAGACGTTGTGATCAGCTACCAAAAAACTATTCAAGTATACTAGTTTTATGCTAATAATTATTTCTTCGCTCTACATATTTTTTACATTATCGAAAGAGCTGAAAGTTAATTTTCAGAGAAGCCTCATATCAAATTAAAATTCTCTTAGAATAATAAAGTAGTTAGTGAGAATTTTAATAATTCTCACTATTTTAATAATTTCAATTTGTATTAAGTTATTTTTGGTTTACCATGTTTTCCATGGTAGGGAGGGCTGGTTCTGGCTCTGACCCACCACCCCAATAGAGCCTCAGAAGTAGCCAGAAGAACCTCCTGTACCATAATGGCAGCCATTTTCAATATCCAGACTCCACCCTACAGGAATCCAATTTCAAGCCCAGGTATGTGGGTCTCAGCAGCTAAAGTCACTGGGCCTCTGTGCAGATGGAGCTGGGGTCCCTCTCCCCCCCACCTCTGTCCCTTCCGGGAGGTTTGGTGGACCTGCCCATTAATTGCTCTGGGGCTGTTGGCTGTGATCCAGAGACATTGACACCTGGGGCAGAACTGCTACTGGCTCTTTCCATGGCACCTGACCGCACTGTGGCTGAATGGTACATCAAATTTAGTTATTGGCATTTATTGGCGGATACATAAAGAAAGGGCCCAAGTAGATGGAAGACCAGAGAACTGGAGAAGGTCTCATCCTCCGCTCACTGCAGAGGTCTCTATGTACACAACGAGGGAGAAATTTCTCCTGCGGAACTCCCTAAACTGTACTCAATGGACCATAAATCCTGTCCTGAGCCACAAAGAGCCTGATTATTCAATGTGCCATAAACAGGGGCCGGAGAGATAGTCCAGCGGGTAGGGCGTTTGCCTTGCACGCGCCGGCCTGTGCCGGCCCGGGTTTGATCCCGGCATCATATGGTTCCCCAGCACCGCCAGGAGTAATTCCCGAGTGCAGAGCCAGGAGAAACCCCTGAGCATTGCCCGTGTGACCCCAAAAAAAAAAAAACAAAACCCAGTAACAATAATGGACCTCATTCCCAATGAATGAAGACGTTACTGGTGCCCACTCGAGCAAATTGATGAACAACGGGAAGACAAGTGATAAAAGTGTTGGTTTCCATGTTTTGTAGTAGTATTATTGCTAATGATTATGATCTTGTCCATTGGCACTCTGGACGATTATATCTGTATCACTTTCTTATCACAACACCCTTCAGTTTCATCCAAGTTGAAGCAAAATCGCGAGAGTTCATCTTTTCTCATAACTGAGTAGTATTCCATTGTGCAAATAGCCACAATTTCTTTGTTTACTCATCTTATTGTAATTTTTTCCCAAAATTTTGACTATTATAAATCACTTGATCACTTGACATCCGGTTATTAGTCGATTTGCTCGGAGTGGGCCAATAATATATCCATTTGACCCTATCACGTGCCATTGTAGCCCAATGGCATCTGGTTGCTTCAGGAATACGAAGAGCCTCAAACCGATTATTATAAATAGTGCTATGATAAACATGTGTATACCTGGTTGGGTATGTTTTGTTTTTGGGATAGCTGCAAGAACTGGAATTGCTGGGTCATAAGATCTATTTTTTAAATATTTTGAGAAATTTTAATTTTATTTTCCATAGAAGTATAATAAAACAATACTTCCTCCAGTAGTGAAAGAGAATTTATATTTTACCATATCCCCACAAGCACTGAATGCTTCCAGATTTTTTACATAGTAGTGTGAAGTAATTTCTCATCATAGTTTTGATTTGCACTTACTTGATAATCAATGATGTTGCTTTTGCATCTGCCTGTTAATTATTAGTATCTCTTCATTAAAGAATTTTCTGCTAAGTATCTTTCCCCATTTATTGATGACTTATTTATAAAACTTTATTTGAAAAAAATTAATCATTGAGTTAAAATAATAATATGCTGATTATCTTTTGTCTTCCTTAAACTGTCCATACATTTAAATAATTTTTGAATGCCTATTAATACCTAGTTTAAGTGTGTATCTTTTACTTGGAAAATTGATACATTGTTTGAAGTCATAATTTCTGAAGAATATGTATGCGTTATGCAAATTTTTTAACTAGCTATTAACAGAAGTTTTGCCTACTCATTCTCTCCATGAATTTTTCATTTTCAAAAAATATTTCAAGGGCCGGAGCGATAGCACAGCAGATAGAGCGTTTGCCTTGCATGCAGCCTACTCGGGTTTGATCCACAGCATCCCATATGGTCCTCGAGCAATGCCAGGAATAATTCCTAAGCGCAGAGCCAGGAATAACCCTGAGAATTGCCGGGTGTGACCCAAAAAAGGAAAACAATAAAAAGAAAGAAAAGAAAATATTCGAAGAAAACATTTTCAAGAAAATAATTTGTAGTAGTGCTTTGAGGAAAATAATTCAGATAACCCTTTCACAGAAAGTCATGTAATTGAATTTTAGAATAGAGATTATTCTGTTTCTTTGTGCATTTCTTCTGTCTTAACTTTTGTTATATTATTGATATATTTCTTATTTCAAATCATATTTCTTACTGATAATTCATTTTCCCTTAGTCAAAACCTAGTCTTCTAATAATATAAGTAGGAATATTCATTTGATCAATCCCTCGTACTCAAAAAAAAATTCAGGGCTGCTATAATACCAATATCCACACTGATCAACTAGATGAAGTCTAAGAATTGTTTGATATATTTTTTGTTCTTAGAATATATTAAGTTAGTACATATAGTCAGGTACATATATGTGCTGTACTATGTTGTAGTTGACTGAATAATGTGTTTGAGTTTTTAAATTTCATAGAAAGTTTATTTGTTTCTATTTGTATTTAGAAAATTATGGTTTGCCTTTAAATCTTTCACTTGAGGTTTTACAACTAATGACATGTTAGCGTGTCCCCAAAGTTTAATCTATATGAATATATTTAGAGATGTCTCATGCCCATTCTTTTATTTCTCCACCTTTTTCTTCTCTCCATTTCTTCAAGCATTTTATAATTTCTATAAATTTTTATGCTTAACCTGTTGATTTTGTTTAAAAGAAGTAAACAAATGGGTATAATTAATTTCCCCTTCTTTAGCAAGCACAAAATTAGCAAATACTTTCTTACTTTTGAAATCTGTGTTAAATTGATTGCAACTATATTTGTAAAGTAGTTTCCAAATGTTTTTCACTCACAAGAAACCACCTTGCAAGCTTTGTTGATCCTATAATATTTATATTTTTCCATTTTTTATGCTTTTATGAGATGTTGTGCTTGCCTTTTTCTCCACTAACCAGAATGAAAACGCAGGTTTTCTTCTGTAATCTTTAAGTGTACTGAAAATGTTAATATACACGATAATGAGAAAATACCATTGAAAATAATCCATAGATGGTCATGAGTAGTTTAGAAGCATGCATTGTTCTTAGCATAATAAGCATTCAGAAATTAGATTAAGTCATTTTTTAATCTTGAACTGTCGTATTTGGTTATAAAATTAGCATTTGTCTTACGAAATTCATTTTGGGACCTTATGCTTTATATTCTCTGAATCATTTGGAGTAACAAAATGGGTATATTCATTCACTTGAGGTTTGGTAAGATTCAAATATAAGCAAAGATGGTTGCATTGGTGTTTTTAATGTATATAATGTGTGATTGGATTAGTGTTCTTAATGTGCATAATGTGTGATGCTATTTAAAATATATACTTTTATTGTTGTTGGGCCATACTTCACTAAAATCAGGACATATTGCCTGTTCTGTGAGCAGCAGGGATAATTCTAGGCATTGGTTGGAGGAACATATGTTGTGCCAAGGACTTAATCCAGGTTTGATACATGCAAAGTACTATACTCTGTACCATCTCTCTGGATCAACTTTAAAAGTATTTTAACTATTATAATTAAAATATCACTCCATGTTTTATTTATTTAGCTATTTATTTATTCCTGACCCTCAAGGTAATGCAGATGTGGCTGCAGTGCCCAGTTGTGTCAGCAGGTGGTAGACAAGGAGACAGACTTGTCTATACCCCAGGACTCTGTCCTGTGGACCCTGGATGGTTGGTCTGACATAGAAAAAGACTGGGCCCCTAGAATGAACCCAGTGCCACAGCAGAGATTGGCAAGCTACCCGTGGTGTGTTTGATATGCCAAAAACAGTAACAATAATGGACCTCATTCCCAACAAATGGAGTCGTTACTGGTGCCTGCTCAAGCAAATCGATGAACAATGGGAAGACAAGTGATACAAGTGATTTATTTATTGCCTTTTGGATTAGACCTGGAGATGCTCAGGTGTCAGAGGCTCCGCTGGGGTCCCCAACAGTGCCAGAAGCGAGTTCCCTTCTACCTCTGAAGCCGGTGAGGAATGGATGAAAACTCAGGAATCCGATGCAGTTTAAAAGGGCTTTACTATTGCAGGTTCCAATATACAATCCAAGAGCAGGGAAAACCTCCGGACTCTGCGTTCCCAGCTAGGCCCCAGACAGGTGCAGGCCAAGATGGCTGCCACCACGTGTTGAGGCCCAACAGAGAATGGAGAGAAGCAAAAGCCAAGGGAAGCCAAAATGGCAAAAGGGGAAAAAAAGAGAGCTTCTTTCTTCTTGCAGCTTATCTTATAGCCAGAATAGCCAGAAATCTGCCCAAACTCCCCAGCCCAGCCCAGAATGGGCTGCACTTGTCTAAGGATGAAAATTCAAAGCCTCCCAGCAGAACTGGGAGGAGCTGCAAGCCAAATGTAAACTTTTCCTGGCAGGGCCAAATGCCCTCAGGTAATTTCTCCCAGCACCTCACCCAATGTCTTTTTTTATATGCTAATGTTTTGAGATGCCTGGAAAAAGCTCAATAGGGTAGAAAGGGGCTCTTAGAGGAGTCCTGCAACACTCAGGGATTACTCCTGGCTCTGTACTCAGAATTACTCTGGCAGTGCTCAGTGGATCATATGGGATGCTGGGAATCAAAACCTGTTCAGCCACATACAAATCAAATGCTCTACCTGCTGTACTATTGCCCCAGCCTCTTTATATTTATTTTATTCAATTGAATGCTTTATAGCTTTCTTTTATCTTATTCAGTTTTATCAGATCAATATTTTAATCGAAATATCATATAATAATTATCTATACTATAGTTAGGTTTTCACACTTTCTCCTCTCTATCTCAATTTCTCTCCTTAATCAGTTCTGCTCTTCATTTTCTTTGTGTCCTGGAAAGAGCAAATGCCTTGGGCTACACTAGTGCATGACAGGACATAAGGAGATGTACTGGGCTTAGCTGGAGCAAATCAATGAATAATAGGAAGACAAGTGATACAAGTGAATCAGTCCTGCTAAAGTTTTATCTATTGCCAATTGATTTTTTTTTTTTGCTTGTGTTTTGTGTCACACCCGGCAATGCTCAGGGGGTTTCTCCTGGCTCTGCACTCAGGAATTACTCCTGGCAGTGCTCAGGGATCCTATGGAATGCAGAGGATCGAACCCGGTCCTGCACAGGCCAACCGCATGCAAGGCAAACGCCCTACCCGCTGTACCATTGTTCCTGCCCCTGCCAATGATTTTTTAAACAATTGCCTAAAATCTTATTTTCATGTTTGACTAGTTTCATCTGTTATCATTTTTTATATTTTTCTACTTTTCTTTATCCTTAGAGAATTTTTTGTACTACGAATGAAATCTTAATTTATTTCTAATATTTGTTTATACTATTGGGGTGTCAGAATATTGATTTTCTTTAAAATTAATATTATTTTCAATCATTAAGTTATGATATGTATTAAGTATATTGTCAATTAGGTTATAACATGCACCCATTGTGATTTTCTTCCAACACTTGAATTGCCAGACTTATGTGTTACATACATATGTGTGCTTGATTTAATTAAATGTAAGAATTACCTTTACCATAATTTTTAAAATTGTATTGATTATATAAAGAAAATATTCTGTACTATCTTTCATTTGATTATGGATTTTTATCACTTCTAATTGATAATTTTCCTAATTTTAAGATCATCTTTGTATTGATAATTGAATGATTTTACTTGTATTTTTCTTTTGTTTTCTAAGAAAATAAATAATTGTGCTTGAATTGAATCTAGATACTCTGTAAGGCAAGCACTCTACCTGCTGTACTATCTATACACTGTACTATCTCTACTATTGCATAATTTACTACTATCTCTTTGTTGAGTAAATAGGTATAATCACTCATAAGTACGATTTGTTAAATTGAAATGATATGGCCTCTGATATATTTAGGTTGAAAAAAATTTCTGATAGCAATAACTTGGGAGTAGAAAGGTTTCTTGGATTTTTATCAATCATCATTTATCAAAAAATTATGGAAGGGTAGATATTATTTCTAAATTTGAGAATCACACCTAGTTGATTTTTTATGAGACACTGGTCTCATAAAAACATTTATAGTTAAATCTACACATGTTAATGTTTTTAAGCACTATGGACTTTCGTGCTTCAAGATATGCTAAAACAATAGATTATTTTCTCCTTGATTATTTATTTATTTATTCATTTATTTATTTGTTTATTTGTTTTTGGGTCACACCCAGAAATGTTCAGGGGTTACTTATTGCTCTGCACTCAGAAATTACTTCTGGTGGTGTTCAGGGAACTATACAGGATGTTGAGGATTTGGGGATTGAAACCACGTCTCAACCTCGTGAAAGACAAATGCCCTACCTACTGTACTATCTCTCCAGTTTCCCCCTCCGTGATTTTCAAAATTTAAAAAACACACAAATATTAAAATATAACATAGAAAAACAAAAATAATGAGATTGTTGAGTGGTTGAAAAAAGCTCATTTTTTAACTAGTGTGCAGATAAGTGTGGAGAAATAATTTTCAAAGAATAAATCCTAAAGAAGAATTGAAGCAAAATAATTAGAAATTGTGTTTCTAATATATTTTGAATCAACTTCTTAGGACTACTAATGTGTTATTGATAATTTGAAGGCAATAGTTTTAAAGACACTAAAAAGTAATTACATGTGCTGTAATTTTTAGTGACTCTAGTAATGTCTATAAGATTGTGAGTCAATAGAGGAGTATAATTAAAATTATTTAGCTTCAGTCTCTGTTTTCATGATGCTATTGTGTTGCATTGATTTTATTGATTTTTAAACAACAATTCCATGTATTTCGTGACACAGACAGAGTTAAAAGGTAAATCTGAATTTTATCATCTACTTATCTCTGTTTTTGACAAATAAACCTACTTTTTCTCTATGCTTCAGTGTATCTATCTTTATATCTTTTAGGAGAGGTCTTGCAATCTTAACAGAAACTGACACTTATCTAATTTGTCTTAGGCATTGAACATCTAATCCTTAATATAACTATCATTTGTGATAATCTCCATTTCTCTTTCTCTATCTTACTCTGTCTATACTGGTTCAGAGTCATGTATTGTTTAAGAATATGCTTATCATTCTATAGCCAACTGTCGGGGCGCTCCGCCGGGTCCCTGACAGTGCCAGGAAGCAAGTTCCCTTCTACCTCCCGGCAGGCGAGGAATGGATGAACACTCAGGAATCCGATGCGGTTTTAAAAGGCTTTACTTATCACAGGTTCAGGCATACAAATCAGAAAAGGAAAAACCCGATGCTTAGGATTCCAGGCTAGAACCCCAGCCACGTGTAGGCCAAGATGGCGACCACCACGTGTAAAAACTTCCAAGGGGAATAAACGCTCACAAGGCGAGATCCCACCGGGAAGAAGAAGCCCAGGAGAGTGGGAACCCGGCAAGTTTATACCCCCGCAACTCAGACCTTCCTCCCATTGTTATGGAAAGCAGGGAGGGTCCAATGCCCTCAGGTAATCCCTCCCTGCATCTCACCTAGGGCCTTTACTGTGCTAATGTTTTGAGCCGGGAAGGCCTTTGAAATGTAGAGAAGGGGGTTTTGAGATGGCATGTCACTGTACCAAAGACCAACACCAATGCCAGTTAAATATTTCTCCAAGCCTTCACAAGTCTCCTCTACTTCATTGTAGTTTTATATTTTATCAGGGAGCCATGCTTGTTTGTTTGGAAGCAAAACAGCATTTCTCTCTGGTCTAATTACTTAGGTGTCCTTACGTGGCCAGGCTAATATGCTGGTAAGATCTAGCTAGTCCCACGATGATTGTGATAGCATGGGAGAATATTTATACCAGCTAGTACAGCATACATGGTCGGATAAACTGCCACATTTAGACTACCCCCTTATCTACGGATTGATTTCTGGGGGAGGCAATCCAGAGCAGATGCAGCGGCCCTTAGAGTCCTGCAACAGCCAACTATTGCTCAGTGTGTAAATGATGCTTATCACCACTGTCTATATTATAATGTGGTGTCTCGTACTCTGATTGTCTGTAGGCATTATGAGGCAGTCAGTAAAAAGAGTCTTGAATTGTAACTTGAAGTCTATATGTGAACATCTGAAGTCTCTAGCTACCAAAAATGGTTCATCAAAAAGGTTGAGAAATCAGCCCTTGGCCTCAGGATCTTTGTCTGTTCCTATAGCTACTTGACTGTATTTGTTATTTTACTGCACTGTATTCTCAATAAGTGGTCTCAATAGCAGGATATTCCTTTAAAATTATTACATGTAATGTATTATATCCTCTTTATGAAGTACTCTTAATTATGAATCAAAAAAAAACCTTGATTGATAATTATATTAGAGCTAGTTTCAGACCCTTAGATGTTGGAAAGGCACCTAAAATTCAGCATGTCTAAATCTGATCACTTACTAAACTATCAATATTGCTGCTCAAGTCAGGGTCATTAAAGTTTTCTTTGACTAATTCCTCCATTTTACCCAATGCCTACTTCCTTTGCTAAGATTTATCTAGCAAAGAATATGTCTAATTGCTTATGGCTGCATTCTAAGTGCTATGATATTACCTGGCCCATGGTGGTGATATACTCTATGGTTCTTTGACTTTTAGGATAAATAGGTCACAGGTATGCAGTGAGAGGCATTTATTCACAGGAGTCCATGGTGGCATTTACTGACGTTTCTGCTGGAGCATAAGTGAGGTTGCAAGTGTCCTCTTCTCTCCTGAACATGGGCTATAAAAAATCCTTAAAGGGGAGAGTAGTAAAGGGGTGCCATTTGTCCCTTAGGTATTGCAGGTGGCTATGGTGCCTGGATGCATTGGCAGATGACAGACAGGAGACAGGCTAGTCTATACCTAGGGCTCTGCCCTGTGGGCCCTGGATGGTTGATGACTGACATAGAAAAAGACTGGGACCCCTGGGATGAACCCAGAGCACAGCAGAGCCTGGAAAGCTACCTGTGGTGTATTTGATATGCCAAAAACAGGGGGAAATCAAGCAAACATTTAGCATCAGCATTAATTTTGGCACAAGCTGATTCTTTCCGTAGAAATCAAGTTTTGGATAATGCCTTCTTCTGCATGTCTCTGAGATATGGTGCTCCAGCACTGTGGCTCAGCATTTCCTTTGAAGTGGTGAATACAATGGGACTATGGTCAAGTTGGAGGTGATGGCTCCAACACAGTCCCTAGATGATCTAATTTAAATGTTCTGTTATGATTTTAAATAAGTTAGTAATAACACTGGCTGTAGTCAGATAATCTTTGTTCAAATCTGGTGCTAGTGACTAAACCACTAATATGATTAGTATTTTCTATTGATCTCTGGTCTCTAAGATAAGTAAACTGCTGTTTTATTATTTTATTTAATTTTGCTTTTGGGGTCACACGGCAATGCTTAGGGTTACTCCTGGTTCTGCACTCAGGAATTTACTCCTGGCGGTGTTTGGGGGCTATAAAGGATGCCGGAGATCAACCCTGGTTGGCCCTGTGCAAGGCAAATGCCCTACTCACTGTGCTATCATTCCGCCCCTTTTCTTTTGTTTTTTATAGGATTCAAGTCTTGATTGATTTAGATAATGCATTTTAATATTTGATATTTGTTAATTGTTTCATAAATATGTCTTTTGACCAAGGGAAAAAAATCACAAAACTTTGGGACCTTTGATGTATGTGGTTGTGTGTTTTACTTCTATGGTAAAATTATCCAAATGAGAGAAAGAGAGAAAGGAAGCGAGAGAGAGAGAGAGAGAGAGAGAGAAGAGAAAACTGGAGACAATGGTGGTGGAAAATGTACATTGGTGAAGGTACAGGTAGGTGTTGGAATATTATATGCATAAAACCCAATCATGATCAACTTTGTAACTATTTATCTCACTATGATTTAATTAAAAATAAAAAATTGAAAATAAAGAATGTGGATTTCTATGTAAAACTCTATGCTTGGAATATCATGCCTCACTCAGTTGAGAAGGAATCCAGAGTTCCAACCTCCATCGATGAGTTTGCCAATGCGTCAAAAATCAGATGGGCTGGACATGTAATGTGACTTGGAGATGACCACTGGACTAGAGTCTTTACCGACTGGATCCGACGGACATCAAAAGATCACGTGGCTGCCCACCTACAAGATGATAAGACTTCTTTGTCAAGACCATAAACTTGAGGTTTGAGGTTTTTCGTTTTCCTGGAGCAAGCAAAATGCCATTGAGCTACACTGGCACGTGAAGGGACAAATGGAAACTTTACTTGTGCTGCTCAAGCAAAAAGACAAATAACGTGATCAAGTGACTAGAGATCTATTAGAGAAGAAAATGCTAGGTCAAATTAATATTCTAACATGATAGACTAGAAATACTATTTAGTGAAAGTAAAGAAGCACATCATAGTAAGCACAGAAACTTTTTTAAAAGAAAAAAATAATGTTCCACTGTTGGGGGACCGCTGGCGTCCCCAACAGTATCAAGACAGAAGTTCTCTTCTACCTCCAAGGCTATCGCGAATGATGAAAACTCACGAGTCTGGCCCAGTTCCAAAAAAAGGGTTTATAATTGTACAAAAAGCTCTACCACCGCAATCCAAAATAATGAAAGAACTCTAGCCCTGGTCAGAACTTAAGACCATACATGACAGCCCAAGTCTCTCCTCCAAAGAGGATCCTACTAGAAAAGAGTCCTACCCAAAAAGGGTCTAGTGCCTCAAGACAGTCCTCTTATACAACAAAGAAATCCTAACTGTTGAGAGGGAGGGTCCTGTCAACAAAGAATCCTAAACAGCTTCTGAGAGAAGGGTGGTGCCACACTCTATTATAGGTATAAACAAAGGAGTATGCCCAGGACTAATCCCTTCTTCAGTGATTTATCTCTTATGTAAAACACTGAAGAGAGAGAGGGCTGAGCACAAAATAATACATTTTGTTTTCATGGACTTCATGTAATCTAGATGGTACCCACAAGGTCCTTCTTATTTATTATCTGCACCAGGGTGTTCTGAGTATCTTGTTTTCTGTATACTGAAAGGGGTCATACTGGTTGAGGGTAAACCAGTATGATCTTTTCTATAATCTTAAAATGATAGTCTCAACATAGTCAG